>QKNR01023186.1:0-11179 GCA_028031935.1 Paedocypris micromegethes | reverse complement strand
TTCAGTCACACTGTTGACACGCTCCTGCTGTTCATTCTTCACTTCTATTTCTTCTGGTTCCTCCTTCACCAGCTTCAGGTCTGAAATAAATTAAAACGTGTTATTTATTAAAACAGATAATTATTTTCCAGCAATAAAGACTCGTGTCAGATTCTGATTCCAGTGAAAAATCTGTAAAAGGCCGGGAAAGTGAAGGTTTGGTTGTGGATTTGTTTTACTGGTTTAGATTACATGCTGGACCTTGTAGAATTGTGTGTGTGGTGAGAAGATGAGAAGAGCGACTACACACACCATCATCACTCACTATTCAGTTACTGGACCACTGACACTTCTGTGCTGCTTCTGTTGGGTGTTCATTCCTAGCAATTTAATAAGTCTAGTATTATTGTGTTAGTAACGTTTTTATTACTATTAAACCTGAGATTCAATCATTAGTTCATCAAATCACTTCTTACATTCTGATCAAAACGTGCGTCTCCACCGGAAGTAAACTAACCAAACTATAAGCAAACATTCGGTTGCCATGGAGACACGGCTACAACACAACATTACGCTTATGCAATATTCGAAAATATGAAATAAACATTATTAATCATCAAAACATGTCATCTCATTCATTTTGGAAAAAATGGAACCGTGGGAAACACATTTAGTAATACTGATGAAACTAATAAAACACAGAAGCTACTTCATTGGACAGACACGATCATAATAAAATCCTGCTGGGGAAAAAACGCAAAAGTATACTGGTATATGTAAAAAAAAAAAAACCTAGGTTTGCATAATAAATAACGATACACAGCATTTTAAAACAGCGACCTGGTTTCTCCTCGGCGTGTTGATCGGTGACTCCGGAAGCTTCATATTCTCCCGCGTCTTCTCTTTCCTCTTTAATGACGAGCATCTTTACAGTTTCACCAGATCAAACTCGGAAAACTCGTGTGACTGTCACGGATCCACAACCGCGTCTGTCTGAAAACTTTCAATTCTCCCGGTCGACTCGCCACAACGTTTACGTGAACGTCACGGATGTGGGTGGGACAAATGCCACGTTACGTCGAGTGGACCCGCCTCTCTCGCGCATGCGCACGCACGCTTCTTCAATGCTGAATATAGAATCAAAATGCTTAAATGCTGTTTCTACTTTGAGTCTAGAGGTTTTGTAGTGTATCATAAACTCTCATCGCTGTGTCGTGATTATATTTCTGCACGTGTCGACTTGGAAAATGAAAAACAAGCATCTGTTAAAAACTGAAGAACAGACAAACAGATAAATCCCACCGGGTAAATGTACAGCATCCAGGAGCTTACATACTTATTGGGGAAAAGGCAAATGAGAGGAAATATGTATTTGTGGTCATATTATTTATTTCCGGTAATAAATCTAGCCAAAGGCGAAGCAAACTAGTGACTTTTGCACTAATCTCGGGTAACTACAGTTTTTTCTGATTGCCAAGGCACATTTTTTGTAACTATTGGCTATTTTTGCAAAACTCTACACACAAATAGCAAAATCTTTCACCCAATTATCAAAACATTGTAATTCTCTTGAAAAAGTGATCACAGCTAGATTACAGTTTTTTCTGATTGCTTAGGCACATTTTTTGCAAATATTGGCTATTTTTGCAAAACTCTACACACAAATAACAAAATCTTTCACCCAATTATAAAAACATTGTAATTCTCTTGCAAAAGCGATCACAGCTAGATTAACTCTTCACACATTCGTAAAAATGGTGTTTTCGTATCAATCAGTACACACAAGCCATCATCTACTAAGCACACAACGCAACAACTGCACACTGATGGTAAAAATACAAAAACATCTGGCTTTTGCTTTCTGTCTTTATGTCAATTTTAGGTCATAATTTTGTCATAGTGTCATGTAAACATACAAGGATCCAAACTCCAAGTATTGGTGTTTATTCACACTCATCAAAACCAAGAGAAAGTCTGAACACAACATAGTAATTGACACAAAAAAAGGGAAAAAAACACAATCAGGCCTACATCATGTCATCTTTCTGGGTCCGGCCACAAAATTTCCTCCACATTGCATACAATACTTCAATCTAAGTCACCAGGAAAATATCTCCTTGAATGCCGTATCCAGGCCTGACATGATGCCTGGTCAATATCTCCACATGCCTTCAACATTGCCCGTGAAAGCATTTTTGTTGATGAGGATGACAGTCGTACACTTTCTAGCACCGAGAGAGAGAGAAGAAGAACTGGGATGGGATGGGAAGTGGAGAGTACTGAGGGAGGTTGAGTGTCATGGAGGATGAGTGTCTGTACACAAGTTGTGGACCAAAGCAGCCCTATAGAAGCTTACATTGTCCCACATGATGACATGTCGGGTGTGTTCTGGTCTCTGAACAGTGAGTGTGTCATGTATCAGTGTTTCTGGGCCTATGGTTGCATGATGGTGAACAACACCACTTTGGCGTATAGCTGCACAAATTGTTATGTTACCACCACGTTGTCCTGGGACATTGATGATGGCACAGTGTCCAATAATGTTCCTGACACGTCTCCTGGTTTTACTCAGGTTGTAATCGGCCTCATCTACAAAAAGTAGATTTCGAAATGTCTAATGATGCTTGTCACACTGTAGCGGCTCAAATTGAGCTGAACGTGTTGGCCAGCCTCAGCGAGGGTCATCCTGTGGTTGATGACATGGTCCACTACAGTAGTGCTGATGTCATCAGATATCTATTTCTTACTCTTCTTACACTTCCTCTTTCCCCTCCTCTACTCTTTTTGCTCCTCTTGTCCTCTTCCTTTATCTTCCTCTAACCCCTCTCACTTCTTCAACTCCA
The DNA here is from genome assembly GCA_028031935.1 of Paedocypris micromegethes. Taxonomy (NCBI): domain Eukaryota; kingdom Metazoa; phylum Chordata; class Actinopteri; order Cypriniformes; genus Paedocypris; species Paedocypris micromegethes. The sequence goes on along the minus strand of QKNR01023186.1, from coordinate 8,357 downwards.
CGTCCTCTTGCTCCAACTTCTTCACCTCCACGTCCTCTCCTCGGCCTCTTCTGATTCTCACTCTGAGTGCTCTCTATTCTACTCCACACAGACAGCTTACCTGTGGCTTATGTATATAGTGCTTAGGCTGATTGCAAAGTGAACTAATAATCTAAAACAGTTTTAACATGTGAAAGTGTCCCAGAAAGTGACCAAATAGTGATAATGATAGTAATACATGTGTATAATTTTGCTAGGAGTGTGTTGGAAATTTGGTAATTGAGTGTAAGCAGTGAATTGTGTTTAAAGTTCTGCAAAAAAGAGTGTTGTGCCGTGAATGTGTGTGTTACAAAATTGCAAACTGAGTGTAAAGCAGTGTTTGTGCTTTTAGATTTGCTAACTCGGTGAGTGGTTTTGCTTCAAGCATTAATAGTTTTAGAAATTGTGCTACAAGAGTCACAGTTTGGGTTTAAGCAATCAGAAAAAACTGTAAGCACTCACACTTTTAAAAGTTGAAAATATGAACATGCTGCAAATGAATATGTAACTTTATTTAATAGTTGTAAACAATAACAAGTCAAACTATAAATTTGAGGCGCACTGAAAGTTGTTACTGACATACAGACGTTACAACTGATGTTACGCTCCAAAACTCCTTTATCAGCTGCACATCACAAGCTGCAGACGTCACAACTCACATGAACGGTGAATTAAACTTGACTTGTTGAGATTAAGTCAGGAAACACTTAATTTAAGGAACGAAACATAGGTCAAGGAAAACACTTATTTAAGGAAACGCAGCTTGGTTTGATTCAGACAACTTTTCATTATAAGCCTCCAGTGAAACGGTCGTGTAATGGATAAATCAGGTGGTGTGTTCTAAACCCGTCTGTCTCACACGGGGCGTTCTCTGGGACGCGTGACAGGGGTGAGAGGTCGCCCTCCTTGCAGGCAGATGAATGGGCTACCGTCTACAGACCATCAAAGAAGCTTCAGCCTACAACTGCTGGACCTGGAAACAAAAGAGCAGAAAATGTAACAACATTTACTTTTGTTTATGTTTGATTTGAATTTTCTTTAAATGAACACAAAATGTCATCAATAATGAAAAACCTCGAAGAGAATATTATAGTCCTTTAACAAGTCAGTTTGATGTAATATTTAGCTATATATTTGCTGAAGTTTGCAATTTCTTATCAGATATTTCTTATCTGAGCGAAATATTATTTCAATGCACATGTTTTACTACAATTTGGCACAGTGTGGAAAAAAAAACATTTTGACTTGAGAGTGTGTGTCGGGGCTCTACAGTCATACATAATAATGAAAGATGAAAGCATGATGCATGAGCGTGATGGAAAACAAACAGAACAAACAACTGACCGATTAATTTATATCAAAACAATTTCTAGCTTTTACACTAAAACAATCCAATAAAAAGTGACAGAGCAGCAGAAATCTGAGATAATAAGACATTTACACGCCCCATTTCACACCTGCCCCCAGGCCTGATTACTGCCACACCTGTTTCAATCAAGAAATCACTTAAACAGAAGCTACCTGACACAGAGAAGTAGACCAAAAGCTAGACATCATGCCAAGATCCAAAGAAATTCAGGAAGAAATGAGAACAAAAGTAATTGAGATCCATCAGTCTGGTAAAGGTTATAAAGCCTTTTCTAAACCTGTGGGACTCCAGCGAACCACAGTGAGAGGCATTATCCACAAATGGCAAAAACATGGAACCGTGGTGAACCTTGCCAAGAGTGGCGGCCGCCCAAGATGACCCCAAGAGCGCAGAGACAATTCACCCGAGAGGTCACAAAAGATCCCAGGGCAACACCAAAGAACTGCAGGCCTCACTTACCTCAATTAAGGTCAGTCTTCACGACTATAAGGAAGAGACTGGGCCAAACGGCCTGCATGGAGAGATCCAAGACGAAACCACTATTAAGCAAAAAGAACATTAAGGCTTGTCTTAATTTTGCTAAAAAAAAACATCTCGATGACTGCCAAGACTTTTGGGAAAATATCTTGTGGACTGACGAGACAAAAGTTGAACTTTTTGGAAGGTGCGTATCCCGTTACATCTGGCGTAAAAGTAACACAGCATTTCATAAAAAGAACATCATACCAACAGTAAAATATGGTGGTGTTGGTAGTGTGATGGTCTGGGGTTGTTTTGCTGCTTCAGGACCTGGAAGGCTTGATGTGGTAGATGGACGCATGAATTCTAATGTCTACCAAAAATTCCTGAAGGAGAATGTCCGGCCATCTGTTCGTCAACTCAAGCTAAAGCGATCTTGGGTGCTGCAGCAGGACAATGACCCAAAACACACCAGCAAATCCTCATCTGAATGGCTGAAAAAAACCCAAATGAAGACTTTGGAGTGGCCTAGTCAAAGTCCTGACCTGAATCCCATTGAGATGCTGTGGCATGACCTTAAGAAGGCGGTTCATGCTGGAAAACCCTCAAATAAAGCTGGATTACAACAATTCTGTAAAGATGAGAGGGCCAAAATTCCTCCAGAGCGCTGTAAAAGACTTGTTGCAAGTTATCGCAAATGTTTGATTGCAGTTATTGCTGCTAAGGGTGGCCCAACCAGTTATTAGATTCAGATCAGATTCTGTTCTGAATCTGAATCCATTAGGTGCAGGGGCTATTACTGTTTCACACAGGGCTATGTGGGTTTGGATTTTTTTCTCACTAAATAATAGAACCATTCATTTAAATACTGCATTTTGTGTTTACTTGTGTTATCTTCAAACATCATCCTCACCTAAAGTGAAAAGCTTAAGTGTCATTTTAGATAGCAAACTCTCTTTTGAAAGTCACGTGCACAACGTCTGTAAAACTGCCTTTTTTTCACCTCAGGAATATCTCAAAGCTGCGTCACATGCTCTCCCGACCGGATGCAGTAAAACTGATACATGCGTTTATGACATCACGGTTAGATTACTGTAATGGTCTTCTGGGAGTTTCTCCTGCTAAACTAATAGATAAACTTCAGTTGGTTCAGAATGCAGCTGCTAGATTACTAACCAGAACAAAAAAATCTTGCCATATTAGTCCAGTGTTAATGTCGCTACACTGGTTACCTGTTAAATATCGCATCCAGTTTAAAATTCTCTTAATCACTTATAAAGCACTAAACGGTTTAGCTCCTCTATATCTCAGTGAGCTCATCACTTACTACGAGCCTACACGACTGCTGCGCTCTCAAAACTCCGGCCAGCTTATAATACCGCAAATCTCTAAAATTTACCAGGGAGGAAGATCCTTTTCATACTTAGCACCCAAACTATGGAATGCTCTGCCTAGTCCAATTCGAGACTCAGAATCAGTGAGTCAATTTAAGTCTAGACTGAAGACGCATCTCTTCAACGAAGCATATATTGACCTGTTATAATAACTTACAGAAATATTAATATATCGTATAGAAAGGCTGCCTAGTTAGTGCTCGGAACCGAATTACACCTGCATCTTCAGAAAATTGTCAAAATCTATAGTACTTGAATTTTTCTAATTGCCTTGTATTTTTTTTTTTTTTTTTTTTTTTCTCCCTCCTCTCCCGAGCGGCAAGTGTCGTACGACCGGAATCTCCTAGAGCTTCGGAATCATCGGTGGTGCTTCCTCGACCCCTGTGGACCTGATGACGCTGTTGGCTTGGAGCAGTGGAGCCGCCTCTTTCCCCATTGAGGAGGGAAACATCGTTCCAGAATCATCATTAAAAATGACGCGGAACAACCAACGCAATGATTTTGTAGTGTTAGAATGCCGGAGGAGACTGGCACCAGTGAGCCGGGTTCTCCCCAGGGTTTTTCCTCGTTAAAGAGGTTTTTTTACCTGGCCACTGTTGCGTATGCGCTTGCTCACTGGTCTTTGTCTTTGTCTTGTCATAACCGCAGCCACTTAGTCAACACCAACAATCCAGACGACAAATTGAATAAAAAGCAACATTTCCCTTACATATTACATGTGCGCTTTGAGACAGTTAAAACTGTGAAAAGCGCCTTATAAATACTCATTATATTATATTATTATTATATTATTATTATTATTATTATTATTATTATTTGACTAATATTAAAATGTGTTCGGTGATCAGTAACATTTTGTGTGACAAACATGCAATAGAATAAAAAGTCATATATATATATATATATACTTGATTGTTCATTGGCTGTTTGAAGTTTGGGCACGAATGGCTACCCATCCGATATCCCATAGTCAGTTACCTCACTATGAAAGGGAACACCCCGTTTTTCTTGAAAATGCTTGAATTTCAAGATCTTAACATGCTGGAATTTTTTATGAAGTGCTTGATTAGCTCACCTTTTAGGAGAAGGAAATAAAAATCAGTCGAGGAGCCAAAAATTCAAACTGCTCTTGCTTGATCCCGTGTGACGCTGACTAATCTTTTAACTGACTGGAATCTCTAACTCTCAATCGGTAAAGTGATCAATTCATTTCGAGTCATTTCGACTGTAATATTGACAAACTAGACAGACTGTAATAGCAATTCCATTTGCTATTACAAAGCACAACTTGTTTTTGTTTGCTTTCGCATAATATCTCTTTAAATGTGACTATGGTAAAATTTCGTTTTGATAATATTTGGGCAACTTTTAGCTTAAATACATACGTAAATGTATATATTTTTAATCTATTTATTTTTACTGCTGAATTTTAATTGTATACATTTCTAGTCTTTTTTAAAGTATATATTTATAGATAATAGAAATAAGAGCAATTACCTAATTCAGTGTTGCATGTGCAAGAGAACAAAACAATTGCTTTTCAGATGGTCATTGTGTACCGTATTATTTATGTAACAAAATTTAGCTTATTAAACTTGTAAATTTAAAGTGTACTTCATGTAGTTATTAAATACAACCTAAATCGTGATTTGGATTGGCTGTGAATGGCTGAAATAAATAATGTGTTGTTTTAATGGGCCACGGGCCATTTTAATTTGGACAATAGTCCAATAGTGGATAGTGAATAAATAAATCAGGGAACCAGTGAATAGGGTGAGGAGCTCGGCCATTCGGGAGGAGCTCGGAGTAGAGCCGCTGCTCCTTCGGGTCGGTCGAGAGGGGCCAGATGGGGTGGTTTGGGCATCTAGTAAGGATGCCCCCCGGACGCCTTGCTGCTGAGGTGTTCCGGGCATGTCCCACCGGGAGAAGACACAGGGGCAGACCCAGGACGCGCTGGAGAGACTATGTCTCCCGGCTGGCCAGGGAACGCCTCGGAATTCTTCCGGAAGAGCTGGAGGACGTAGCTGGGGCAAGGGAAGTCTGGGCCTCCTTACTGAGGCTGTTGCCCCCGCGACCCGGCCCCGGATAAGCGGCAGAAGACGGTACGGTACGGTACGAGAACCAGTGAATAAACGTTTTAGAACACTGCCATTTTATTAAATCGACTGTCAAATTATAAAAACAAGCTATGATAAAGGCACAAATCCCATGAATTCTTGCTGTGCAGAGTGAGACAAACATCATGAAGAAATATTATTCACCGCTGTGAATGACATTATGATTGTTCAGACCTTGAGAAACTCAACATACATTTAAGAAACGAGGAAGATTCCTCAGCAGTGTGAGTGAGTTCTGATGTGACGCTTCAGGCTGTCCTTACGAGAGAAACTCTTCTCCACACTGGAAACAGAAGAAAGGTTTCACACCAGTGTGAACGCTCATGTGATAATTTAAGTGTTTCCTAAGAGAGAAATTCTTTCCACATTCAGAACAGAAAAAGGGTTTCTCACCGGTGTGAGTTCTGATGTGTATTGTCAGATTTCCTTTTACGGGAAACCCCTTGCCACACTCGGCACATAAATGGTTTCTCACGTGGTGTGATTGTGTGAGGGGTCATGTGAAAATTGAGACTTGTTTTTATATGAAAAGCACTTGTCACACTGAGGACAGGGGAAAGGTTTCTCTCCAGTGTGAATTCTCAAGTGTACCTTCAGATTTCCTTTTGTGAAAAACCCGTCCCACACGAGAACAGATAAACGGTTTCTCACCGGTGTGAATCCTCATATGTTCATTCAGAATGGTTTTGGTTGTGAAAGTTTTGTCACACTGAAGACACTTGTGTTTCCTTCTTGTGTGAAGTTGTTCTTTAGATGGAGCCGTGTGTGAATGACACTGGAGTCTTTCTTCACTAGTGAACGTCTGATCAGAGTGACGGCGGGTGAAAGGTTTCTCTCCAGTGTGAGTTTGTACATCTCCACTGTGAAGGAAAGCAGACACTGTTCATCTTCTGGTGGTTGGTCTGAGAAACTCGTGTCCGTCTTCACACAACTAATAGAGGCTTGTTCAGTCACACTGTTGACACGCTCCTGCTGTTCATTCTTCACTTCTATTTCTTCTCGTTCCTCCTTCACCAGCTTCAGGTCTGAAAAAAATTAAAACGTGTTATTTATTAAAACAGATAAGTATTTTCCAGCAATAAAGACGGTCAGATTCTGATTCCAGTGAAAGATCTTAAAAGGCTGGGAAAGTGCAGGTTTGGTTGTGGATTTGTTTTACTGGTTTAGATTACAGCTGATTCAAGATTTCAACTAGAGCTTCTGTGCTGGACCTTGTAGAATTGTGTGTGTGGTGAGAAGATGAGAAGAGCGACTACACACACCATCATCACTCACTATTCAGTTACTGGACCACTGACACTTCTGTGCTGCTTGTTGGGTGTTCATTCCTAACAATTTAATAAGTCTAGCATTATTGTGTTAGTAACGGTTTATTTTATGTGAAACCTGAGTTTCAAAATATATAACCACGAGACCACACGTTCTTTCTTTATAATAATTTATTAGTCTCCACGGAATTTTGGCAATGAACTGAAATTTTTCTTTATAAAATTGTGAAAAAGATCGGATACCAAACATACAGATGGAAAACCAAAAAAAAACACTTCTTCAAATGTACAAAAAATATTTCTTCTGGCCACTTTAATTTCACTAATACTAACAAAAGGAAGTTTCAATTTTAACCCCTTGAAGATGAATCTTAAGCCTTAAACGAAAAATAACCAATTTCAAAAAGGACGTTCTATTTGAGTAAATGACAGACTTGAAAAATTGTGACGTAGTAAATAAAAAACGCAATCACGGCCCCCCCCCACGCGAATCTCACCGCGATGTAAACCTGAAACTCACAATCCCTACAAAACTGTTGCCAAATAACGCAATAACAGCTCTATGAATACAACCAACCAATACCCTCGAACACATACAGCAGTGGGAATGCTAAACACAATAAACAAAACTAACACGTAAGATTCCCGTTTAACTCACGTCATAAAACATCCACAAGAATAAATAAAACTGATACACAACCACACTCTTACTTTCTCCACCCAAACTCACACACAACACACAGGGTTTTACTCCTCCACACACGTATTCATCGGTTTGCTCTCCACACGACAAAAAACCGACCACACAAACTTCACGCGTCTTCACCAACTATTCTCTCGAATCTTCTGGCAACTAGGACTGCACATGCGCACAAGTCCCGTAATCACACACTGCCACCTATCTTTGCCTCAGAGAATTGCACCCATTTGTTTATATTCGGGATAAACACTTTTACGCTCCATTTCTACCCGGTTACACTCCCCTGCAATAAGTCACGTCCTCGATGACTCACTTAATGTGCGTCTCGCCGACCATCACACTTGCAGTGCCTTCTCAAATAACGCTGTACCCAAACTTGCTAGCATCTGTGACACCATTTCTGTACTCACATTCACCGACTGACATGCTGATCTCGGCACGTGAAAAACGGATTAGAATGAACTCCCAGAGTCTTACGCTCATCTTCCGGACCGTCCACACCAGGTGTTTGTCCCCTGCTCCATGTCCACTTCATCACAACAAACCCACTAACCGAATCTGCACATCATCAAACTCATTCTGACCTTCACAACCAACACTTTCCAGCACAGATGTTCTTGTTTCTTCCAAGTTCCCTTGACTCTCTACACCATCTCCCGAGACGGATCTCCTACCTCACTATCACACACTCTGGCCACTCTCGTGTTCTCCAGACTTTCAGCGCTAGCAGCAGTATCAGTTTGAGACCTCTTCTTCATCCTTGGCTTAGGAACCGGTACCGCAACCGCACGTAGCTGACTATGAACTCTTTTAAAAGGACCTCCTTCAAGCGGTTCCAACAGTATAGGTGGTACCTACAACATCCAACACTCTGTACACAACGGAACTCCAAGCATCTTGAATCTTATTTCGACCTGGAGGACGCTGGCGCAAGTATACCAAACTCACCCACTTGAACCGAAGGACAATACGTCTTCTCATTTAGACGAGTCACTCTGTATAGTGCTTTCTCCTCTGAACCTCTCGAGCTTT
>QKNR01023116.1:0-111728 GCA_028031935.1 Paedocypris micromegethes | reverse complement strand
GTTTGTAAAAAGTAATAAGTTACATTACAATATTACTGTCTGAGAAATGTAATATATTACATTACTTTTGTATTACTTTTAAGTTACTTTCACCAAAATAACTACAGAAGTAGAAATTAACGTCGTAAAATAACAAAATGTACTTTTTACTTGTACAGTAATTTATGTTACAACCAGTGGAAGACATAGAGTTATGTAGCTAATGACTGTGGCCTCTCCAAGCTACAAATAACAATATACATAATCTATAATTGTAGGGTGACCATATATTTTGATTTCCAAAAAAGAGGACAATCAGCGCGGCCTCGAGACAAATTCAGACAGGCTTCTCGGAGGCTGATGAACATGCTTTAATGTGCTTCAATGTTGCTAAACTATAACTTAATAAAAATAATCACTTAACTTAAAAAAAAATCAGTAAAAACCTAAATAGGTAACTATTTTAGTCAGACTTTTTTGAATAATGAAAAATGTTTTTAAAAATGTGATTGTTTTAAAAATAATAATAATACAAGAAAAAAGTCGGCCCATTGTTTCAAAACGATACGCGCAATTTCATTCTCAAATATTACTTTCTCATATAATTTAAAGCACGAGTTGTGAGTACACGTGTATTAGTGTTTGAAGAAGAGGGAAAACCGGACATTATCGTGAATTTATAAAATCCCCCCGGATGTCTGGGGAAAAGACGCTTGTCAACACTAATAATTAACTTTAAAAAGTGTTAAAAGTATGGTAGACAAAGCGATTTTCCTCCAACATCAGTGAATAACTTGGGTATATCTGATATCAGACACAACAGGACTATGTAAACTTCAGTGCGTTTTATTCATTTTGAATGACTCACCACACAATACTGTCCTGCTTTCTGGCCATAAAGTGCAGAGGACACTGTCGTTGCTGTTTTCTTTCTCTTCCCAGGTCGAGCGGATGGCAGTTCGACGTGTTTTTTTAAATAGCTGTTTTTCAATGCCGACAATTCAGCGGTTGCATTTCACCACAATGTTCTTGTTTTTTACAAAACTGAAACAATGCGCATAAGACCATCTCGCGAATGTACCACCGACTGTTGTTTATTGAATGTTCAAATGTGCCGCGAGTGCGCGACTCTGGCCCGTGCACAACCGCTAATCAGAGCCACAGCTGACAGCCGCTAACTCAGAGCACAGCCAATCACTGCACACCTCGAGCTCAGAGCGTTACAAAATACAACGCTCCACCAGCGAAAGGCGGAACGAATGACTTACGCGTCTATTTGCGAACATGAAATGTTAAATGTTTGATTTACTGTCTTGAAAGTGAAAGATTCGATGTAACGCAAGCGTTACTTGCATGTAACGGTAATATATTACTGAAAATACTAAAAGTAATAAGTTACACTACCGCGTTACAGCAAAAAGTAATATATTAGTGTAATATGTTACTTTTGTAACGCGTTACTCCCAACACTGGTGAAGATAAAAAACGGTTGTACATGTCTGGACTTTTTCAGGTTTCACTCAAAACATGTCCCTGCATAATAGCATTAAAAAAAACCTCCTTAACATTCTTGTCACTATATCATTTGGTCTGTCGTATCGTGAACTAATTTCATAATTAGAGACGATATTTTAATAGACAATAAGAGATAATAAGAGACAATGACCTTTGCGATGTGACATTTTAATGATGGGGGACATTCGTAAATTGTGGTATTACTGTATTTAAATTTAGTATAGTGATATAATAGTATTAATTAATCAATTAAAATTGAGCTAATCTGTTTAAAAATAAACATGATAGATGAATTGATTACAGCGGCAAAAAGCAAATCCATTTGTGATCTACGTTTATGTAACCTATTTCAGCCCGTTCGGGTAGGAACCGAAACTGAGAGGGACAGGATGCATACGTCTAATACCGAGGGTGTTATATATATATCTCATAGGCCAATTGATCAGAATTTTAGGTTCGCTACTGGAGAAAGTGATATAAATACTCAATTGAGCAAGAGTGGAAGAATGAATGCGCTGGACGAATAGTTTGTAGTTTTCTTCATATATTAACAAAAAACAAAATTACAAGGCAATCTCACGCATACACGTCTGGGCCCAGAAGAAAAATAAATAAATAAATACGGAACGTCCTACTAATACTGCACAGTCTCTGATGATTCGTGTTTTGGATGGCTCGCCACAACCACTGGAGTTTCCCGTTGTCGGTGCAGAGCAAAGGAAATCCCAGCAGAAGAAACTCTCCAACGAAGTTTAAATGTCCAAATTAGTCTGTAATCCAAAAAAAAAACCTGGCCTTCAAGGCCAACCAAGTTTCAATATCAAACACAAAATACACATTGAAATAAATAACTGAAAAAAAACAAAACAACTGCATAATTCCCTGAGCATTACAACATTACAAGCTCACATTAACCAGTGATATAACACAAAACAGATAGAACAGGTTTCTTTTTCTCATTAACATTTTAAACATCTTTCCCATACACACTCATTTAGAATAAAAAAAAACAAACATGTTTAAACAAGCTAACTGTTACTCATTTTATTCACACGGTTTCAATAATCCAACCTCCCTCGCATTAACATTAACGTTCACATGTAGATTTTCAAGTACAAACTCACCAGAGGTTCAATGGTCAGTCACAATCAGATCGCCGTCATCAACCAGGTCTAATTTCTCTTTTCTTTTTTTAAGAGAAAACAGGCTGTTAGTTAAGCTAAGCTAAGCGCTGTTTGGAGTTCTGTAAAACTCCGGCAGAAATCGCCTCATGTTAGCGCCTTAGCGGCTAAAAAGTTTTACTCACCGCTTTGCCAAATCCAAATGAATGAGTTAATCGGGTTATCTTCCCACGATCTTTACCTTCCAACAATTCGCAACACGTAAAATAGCGAGAATTCTTCACTATTTTAAGACTAGTTCAATAGTTTTTCTTCAGAAGCACGAAAAAAAAACCATCCTCACTCCAGCATTTTTAGAGAACAGTCCCCAAAAACTCTCATTGGTTGCCTCAGTGTCACGTGACCTTGCAATCCCGGCACTTGCACTGAAAGTGCATACATTTTAACTACCAATCCCACATACGTACCAGTAAATAAGCACATATATTCATTTAGTTATCAATATAAACAATACATATATTAATATATAATATAATATAATAACTATATTTTTCTAATCCAAAGTTCTAATCATACTGTTCTACTATCAAACATTTTCTCTTTTTTTTTCTGAAATTACTGCATTAAACAATTTAGAATTTTCAATATTTATCCAATTAGTAATAATAGGAATTATTTTAGAAGGTGGTGAGCTGGGTTACACCCTCCCCCCCTAAAGGTGTGTATGTCCCCATTACACCCATGTGATCATGTTCTGTTGCTGAGTCCACATGGGACGTGTCAGTACAACTTTGGCTCTGGAATGCATTCATTAGAGCAAGGTTTAAGCCTTGGAAAAGTGATTGAATTATGGGCAGTAAGGGATTTCCCAATTGGGCATATTGCAATCTTTCAGGTTGCGTTCTTTGCCTCTCGGAGCGTCTTGGAACATGGGTTGTTGGCGGTTTAGATGCTTCGGAAGTGAAGTGTCCTGGACTCTTGCGACGGGTACCAACTGATCGATTTGATTGAGCAGGAAAAGTGTCGTGCAAAACATTTGATCTTAAGGAATATTCTGGCATGATTGGCTGAACTGGTAACATCTCTTCTCTTTGTCCCAAGTATCAGATGGAGCGTTCTGTGAATGCTCAAGCAAGACTTTTCTCACTCTCGGGGACTTGCTCTCTTGCACGACGTTCTCTATGGAATCATTCCCTTCAGCCTCTCCTTGTTCAGAATAAACTGGTTCGACAGGGCTCAACTCAGATGGCATTCTATCTCTAGAAACGAACGGCTGTGATTGATGGTCACTAAGAGCAGGACGTTCGTCAACTGAAAATGGGAATAATTGCTTTGTTCTTCTCTCATGTCTTTGGTTAAAAGGCATCGTCTCTGGCCAGGTTAAAATTCTTGTGTCAAAGTCGGTGTCTGCCCTTGCTCTAGGCAAATAACACTCCCAATTCTCTTCTTCGGATCCTGACTCTCTCCCTTCTGACTCAGACTCGTTGTGAACTTCGGTTCTGGCCTGCCCCCTTGTTCTGGGCCTGGTAATGGTCTGCTTTGGTGGCTGTAGAGACTCAGTCACAGGTAAGAACCCACACGGTAGCAAAAGGTCGCGATGCAATGTGCGAAGAGGTCCATCTCGAGTTTCTGGTTTGACTGTATACACAGGTAGGTCATTAACACGCTTGACTACAACGTGAACATCAGCTTCCCATTTATCAGCCAATTTGTGTTTCCCTCTTATCCGCACATTCTTCACAAGAACACGATCTCCCACTGCTAGAGTGGATTCAACAACTCTCTTGTCAAAGCGTTGCTTGTTCCGCTCGGCTATCTTCGCTGCACTTTCAGTAGCCATTCGATAGCTTTCTTCCAACCGACCCTTTAAATCATGGACATACTGGGAGTGTGACCTGTGCTCGTGACTCACAGGAAGATCAAATGCCAAATCCACAGGTAACCGAGGCTGTCGGCCAAACATCAGCTCATAGGGACTGAATCCGGTTACATCATTGCGTGTGCAGTTATAGGCGTGCACTAGGGGCTTGACAAACTCCTTCCAGTGTGACTTTTTCTTGTTCTCCAGCGTACCCAGCATTTGAAGGAGGGTTCTATCTATGGAACACAGCTCCTTTATAGTGCGGGACTCAAAGTCCGGACCCTGGTCACTCAGAAGTCTTTCTGGAAATCCATAATGCACAAGGAAATTTTCCCACAAGGCCTTAGCCACAGTTTGTGCCTTCTGGTTTCTAGTTGGGATTGCAACTGCATATTTGGTGAAATGGTCGGTCAGCACCAAAATATCCTTCGTGTTGCTCTGATCAGGCTCTACTGATAGAAAATCCATGCAAACCAACTCCAAGGGTCTGCTGGTGACGATATTACACAGAGGAGCTGCTCTCTCAACTGGTGTCTTTCGACGCACGCACCGTTCACATTCCCTAATCTTTGCTTCTACCCATGTGGACATCCGGGGCCAATAAAAACGTGACCTCACAAGATCAAGAGTTCGTTCAATGCCTAGGTGACCCAAATCATCATGCAAACTCTTTAACACTGTAACCCTCAACTCAGTTGGTAGCACAAGTTGGTATGTGACTTGTCCATGTTCTCGCCGTGTCCTATATAATACCCCATTCTTCAACTCCAAACGTTTCCATTCTCTAAGCCATAGCGCGAAGTCTGGACATTCTTGTCTCAGGGATGGGGAAGGTGTGTCTCCAGATTCTTTGTGTTCGATGACCACTCTGAGATCAGGATCATCTCTTTGCTTTTCACTCATCTCCTCTGCAGTCCAATGACCAATGACAGGAAGTCCGTGATCATCCTCCAGCTGAAAAGCACTGGGTAGCACTTCAGAATGGGTAGCCAGGGACTCGACAAGCGCAATCGAACACTTGGAATTTTCCGAAGACTTGATCTCATGCTTCTCACATATGGCCTTCACTGCATCTGGAAGAACAACATCTGGAGCCTCGTGCTCCTCCAGGCAATGGAGAGTGAACTGTCTTATCCTGTCACGTTCTTTCCTTGACACATGGTCATCCTGGAGTTCTCCATGTGGACGACGTGAAAGTCCATCTGCATCTCGATTCTGAGTTCCTGCTCTATATTGGAGCTTGAAATTGAAAGTCGATAAAGCAGACAACCACCTGTAACTTGTGGCATCCAACTTGGCAGATGTCAATATATAAGTTAAGGGATTACTGTCTGTAACGACAGTAAATTCACAGCCATACAGGTAATCATTAAATTTAGCAGTGACGGCCCACTTCAAAGCGAGAAATTCTAATTTATGAGCAGGGTATTTGGCCTCGCTCTTTGTTAATCCACGGCTGGCAAAGGCAATAACTCTCATCTGTCCGTCTTGTTCCTGATATAAAGCTGCACCCAGACCTGTTGTGCTTGCGTCAGTGTGAAGGACGTATGGGAGTTTGGGGTCTGCAAATCCCAGGATAGGCGCTGTGGTGAGCTTATCGATGACGTTATCAAAGGCTCTCCGACATTCAGATGTCCACCTATTGCCGAAAGATTCTTTTGGTTGAAAATACTGACAAGGCTTGTCTCTTTCTCTGATGTCTCTCCTAAGTGGCGGATAGCCCGCTGTGAGATCATTTAAAGGCTTTGTTATTTTTGAATAATCCTTCACAAAACGTCGATAGTACCCAGAAAACCCCAGGAAAGAGCGTAGTTCTTTGAGATTTGTGGGCACTGGCCAGGTCTTCAAGGCTTCAATCTTTTGAGGATCGGTTTCCACTCCATGCTGAGAAACAATGTGTCCAAGATACTTAACAGAGGTTTGGAAAAATTTGCATTTTTCAGGTGACAGTTTAAGTCCGTAATCTTTCAGTTGATTGAGAACTTTCAATAACCTTGACTCATGTTCTTCCAAGGTGTCGGAGAAGACTATGAGATCATCAATGAAAACAAGTGTTTCTTTGCGGTTTAGACTTCCCATGCATCTCTCCATCAACCGCTGAAACGTACTTGGAGCGTTGGTAACCCCTTGTGGCATTCTGTTAAACTCCCAGAACCCAAGAGGACACACAAAGGCAGTCTTGTGTTTATCGGTCTCTTCCATTTCAACTTGATAATAGCCAGATTTCAAGTCCAAAACTGAGAACCACTTGGATCCAGTTAAAAGGGAAAACACTTCCTCCAAGTTTGGTAGGGCATAAGCATCCTTTATGGTCTGCGAATTGAGCTTCCTGAAATCAATGCATAACCTCACTGAACCATTTTTCTTCCGCACTACAACAATAGGTGAGGCAAATGGAGATTCTGACTCACGTATCACACCAGAATCTAGCAGCTCTTGCAGGTGCTTCTTTACCGCGTCCACATCATGTGGATGAATGGGTCTGCCTCGTTGCTTGAAAGGAGCATTGTCACTTAACTTGATATGATGTTTAACTTTGCTAGTATGACCAAAGTCCAAGTCATGCTGAGAGAAGACTTCAGGCATACTATTGAGTAGTTTGGTGATTCGTTTTTTCCACTCGTTCGGCAAAGGGGAATCTCCAAAGTCGAACTCCATACTTCTATTGGGCATCGAGCCTGGGTGTGGTTCTTGTCCGATCACCTGTTGAACAGCATGAATTTCAGCTAACACTGCCCTAGAGGGAATGATGATGTCATGTTGCGTTTCATTTTTCAACAGGATTGACATTGAACTAGGATGGTTGTTGGGTAAATTACACAAGGAACTTGCGATTAACAGCCCACCAGGCAGGGAGGAAACAGATGTGGCCTCCACAACCACCCACTTCTCCTTGCAGTCACCCCTCATGTTAACGGTCCCTTGAACCGTCACTGTGCAACCTGCAGGGATCACTTCACGCCTTCGCTTTTGTGCTGTTATCAGTCCAAGGGCTCCAGTGATAGTCTGTTTCTGACGTACTTCAAGAACTTTTAGGACTACACTGTAACCAGGAAGAGATGACTGTGGATAACAATTGTGTCGTTCTATGTAGTTGGAATAAAGCACATCTAATGAGTTAGTGCCAATGAGGACTTGAGGTGTACTGCCCACATCTGGAACAACTAACGCTAAGGTTGGAACTTCAATGACTTTGCCTAAAAACTCTGCTGGAAACGTTAAATTAAGTTCTGCATATCCAAGGTAAGGCACAGCCTCTCCATTGGCTCCCTCCACATGCAACTCAGCGTCCAATAGATCTTTCAAAGATTTCAAAGAATGATGAGGCAAATGTGTCTGGAAGAATGACAGTGGAACGGTGGTCACCTGGGATCCAGTGTCTAGCAGGCAGTTGACCTTATGGCCCTCAATGGCAACATAAGCTGTACATTTTGTTCCAACCAGCTTCGATGTTGGTATGTTGGAAAAAGATTGAGCGTGACAACACTGGCTGGATCTTGACATGGGCTTTTCCGGGCTTCTAATTAGTCTTTTAGTCCCTGTTCGCCCTGCAACAGGGGCTTTCAGCAGTTTAACTGTTGGTTGTCGCCATTTTGTTGGTCCCATAGCCATTGCCTCTCTCTAAGCAGACGTCTTTTTTCTTCAACCAGAAAAGGATTTGGTTCTCTCACACAGCTGCTTGCCAGGTGCGCATCTTCACCACAATGGAAACAATACCATGGCCGGGGTCTACTGTTCGCTGCTGAGCTGGTCTCTCTGTTCACTCGCCTATTGGGTGACTGGTGTCGAGCTGTAGCTGAGACATCTTGGGACCTAGTAGGTGTTTGCATCTGACGCCTCTGAGCATGAGGTGCATTCACTTGTGCTTGAAGAATGGCCAGCTGATGTTTCAATGTCTCAATTTCGACAGATTGTAGATGGTCTTTTTCTGGTCCGAAAGTTGCCTTTCTCATGTCCGTAGTCTGTGTTTTTATTTCAGCTACATCAGAATGATCAACTTTGGGTTTACATGTTGATGCAGTCTGCATGGCAGCAACTTGAACTTGCAATTCTTTAAGTTGTTTCTTCAGGGCTTCAGTCTCAGCAACCTAGTAATAAGTAATATGTAACATATTACAATTTCAAAGTAACTTGCACAACACTGTTCTTCACGCACATCAATTGACAAAAAACACACTTGTCGTTTACAGAGATCTTGCTTTCAAAACTGGTGGATTTGTGAGACTGGTCGGTCTGACGTCACAGCCAGCATTTAGCTGTGATAAATAATATCTCTCAAAGTCTCACAAAGATACTAACAGAAATGTTTTTCAGTTTTCTCGTGAGCTTTGAGATCTCGGCCAACTTTATTACACAGTGAGACGTATGGAACTTTTGTGCGCTTTGAGACAGTTAAAACTGTGAAAAGCGCTTCACAAATGCTCAGAACTTAAACTTGAGCTTTACACACGGTCACTGCGCGTCACACTTGTCCCGACTGGGACGATATGTTGAACATTTGTTTGGCATTTTACCCACATTTTCGATGCGTTACTGCTGCGCTGTCTGATGATCTGACCCACGTGTGCGCGTCCGCGCCGCAGTTCGTGCTCTAACCGTATTTGACCTTTTAAAGACTTAAAAACCAGCAAAACAAGTTTGTAATGTACTCTAAAATGGACAGCCAATTGGAGCGAGGTTAAAATCGGCGTGATGTGTTCTCTTTTTCGAGTTCCTGTCATGAGACACGCAGCGGCATTTCGTAAAAGCTGGAGACATACCAAAGTATTGGATTTTTTTCTTTTTAAAGGAGGGTAATTGGTGGTAAAGGGACATCAAACCCTCTAAAACTTTTATACAGTAGTCTGTGGGAAGGACTGTGAAAAACTGAAATCGGTTTTATGAATTTGAGTTTGTATGTGTTTATCGTTTGTATGTGTTATTTTGAACAGGGAGTCTTAGGGAAGAAACCTTGTATTTTTGTTTTCCACTTGTTTTGAAATAATAGGGATTTTAGAGGGTTTTTCAGAGCTTTGTTTTGTGTGTTATTTTTTTTCGTGGTGAAACATTGCACTCTTTATTTTTGGTGAAAAGTGGAAACAAATAAATTAAGGCGTCTTGGTCTGTGCGGCAGAGGTCGTAACATAAAGGCATGGATCAATGTCTCAAAGTGCTCTTTTGACAGGAAGGGTTTTACTTTTGCCAAGTGTTTCCGGTGTAAGAGGCTGGATTTTACTACTGTTTACCACTGTCCACCTTAACACCCAGGTTAGTGACAGTAGGATTAAAATTGATTTTAAAGGACGAGGTATAACAATGAAATGAACAATTATGTTTTCTGTGAATAGAGTCAAGGTTGATTCAAATTACACCTTAAAAAATGTACTGTAAGCTTTAATTTACAGCATTCTCCTGTATTCTCTGATTACAGCTAACAGCAGTATCTTTTTAAAATTGCTGTATTTTTTTTACAGTGAACTACTCTAATGTGTGTACTTTCTATAATTTGGTTGTGTAAAGCTGTAAAATATAAATTTATGATGACTGGCAGATACATTTTAAATGTAATTGGCATAAACAAACATTTAACTGCATAAAAGGATGATAATTAAATCTGTTTTTCTCACAAAAAATTACTTCATAACCTCAAAATATAATTTCATTAAAACATTACATTTTGCATAGAAGTACAAAATGGCCATGACAACAATAACAACATAGTCAGAATTAAAAAAAAAAACAATGTCCACTACTACATGGATCAAGTAATATGGCAACCAGTGTTGGGGGGGGGGTCTGGGGCAGAGGAGAATTTATTACATCAGAATCAGAATCAGAAACTTTATTGTCATTTTACCGGGGTACAATGAAATTTTTTTATCAGCCTCGGTTGGTGTTACCAAATAAAAAGTCATAAAAGTAATAATAAAATATAAATAGACAGAGTAAAAAGAAAACACAACAACACAAAAAAAACAGTATTGCACATATTGCACGTCGATATTGCACTGAAGGTATGTGTGATTAGCAAATTAGCGGATGTGTGAGTTGAGTCTTGTGATTGCCTGTGGGAAGAAGCTATTCCTGAGTCTGTTTGTTCTGGTTTTGATGGACCTGTACCTCCTGCCGGAGGGCATCAGGTCAAACAGTGGGAAGGCAGGGTGGGTGGAGTCGCTGATGATGTTCACTGCCCTGCTGAGGCAGCGTGTCTGATAGATTCCCTCCAGGGAGGGGAGAGGGCAGCCAATGATCTTCTGCGCAGTCCTCACCACCCTCTGAAGCCCCTGTCGCTCTTTTTCAGTGCAGTGGGAAAACCACACTGTGATGCAGTAGGACAAGATGCTTTCAATGGTTGACCGGTAGAAGGTTTTTAGCAGCTCCTGACTTAGGTTGTCCTTTCTGAGCAGTGGCGGTTCTAGGCATGGGCGAACAGGGCAGTCGCCCAGGGCGGCATTTTTTCAAGTCACGAGCGCTCGAAAAAAAAAAATATGCGCGGCCGCAATGCGTTTTTCTGTAAAGTATCATACGTTTGTGACGGCGACCCGTTTGTGTGTCGTGGCAGATAATGAAAAAGTGAAAAAGGAGGGAGAGGATGAGCGCAAAAGGCAACGCACGTGTGTCAATGTGTGAGTGAGTGAGTGTGTCTATCTCTCTCGAGGAGGGAGCAGCCCCGCCCCCGCCCGGGCTAAACTACCGTAATACTGGGACAGGCGGGGGGCGGGGCTTCAACGCATCACTCATTTATTAAGGATGTACACGTCAATTACAGGATTAATTGTCACACTCCTAATAAGCAAACATGTTTTTTTAATCTAAATTGTGTCAAATGCATAAAAACATAGGTAATACAAAACAATCCAGGTGTATTTGTTTACACTCTTGACAGGTCTTGAGTAACAGTGTTGGGTGAAGGGATGTGGGATAAATGAAGAGGAGTCTCGCCCAGGGCGCCATACAGTGTAGAACCGCCACTGTTTCTGAGCCTTCTCAGGAAGTACAGGCGCTGCTGTGCCTTCTTGATGACCGACTTGGTGTTGAAGAACCAAGAGAGGTCAGCCGCGATGGTGGTGCCCAGGAGGGTGAAGCTGTGGACCCTCTCCACACAGTTGCCGCTGATGTAGAGTGGGGGTGGGTCTGCTCTGTGCCTTCTGAAATCCAGGATGATCTCCTTGGTTTTGGAGATGTTCAGGACGAGGTTATTGAGCTGACACCACTCCGACAGTTTCAGGACCTCATCTCTGTAGTCGGTCTCATCATTCCCAGAGATCAGCCCCACCACAGTAGTGTCGTCCGCGAACTTCACAATGGTGTTGCTGGTGTGGGCTGGTCTGCAGTCTGCTGTGTAGAGGGTGTATAGCAGCGGGCTCAGCACACATCCCTGGTGTGCGCCTGTGCTCAGCATCCGTGAGGAGGAGAAGTGGGGTCCTACTTTAACTGTCTGTGGTCTGTTTGTGAGAAAGTGTTTAATCCAGGAACAGGTGAGTGGATGGAGTCCTAGGTCTGATAGTTTGCTGACCAGAATATCCGGGATTATTGTATTGAAGGCCGAGCTATAGTCCACGAAGAGAACCCTGACGTAGGTGTCCCTGTGTTCCAGGTGGCTCAGCGCATTGTGTAGGGTGATGGATATGGCATCCTCAGTGGATCTGTTTCCTTTGTAAGCGAACTGGTGGGGGTCGAAGGAGGGAGGAAGGCAGTCCTTGATGTGTGCTGAGACCAATCGTTCCAGGCACTTGGTGATGACAGGGGTGATTGCAACTGGACGGTAGTCATTTAGACAGGTTGTGGATGTTTTTTTGGGAATAGGAATAATGGTGGATGACTTCAGACAGGCAGGGATGACAGCTTGGGATAGGGACAGGTTGAAGATTTTGGTGAAGACCTGGGAGAGCTGGTCCGCACAGGCTTTAAGTACCTTCCCAGGAATGCCATCAGGTCCAGCTGCCTTCCTGGTATTAACACCTCTGAACATCCGTGCCACATCCTGTTCCTGCACGGTCAGTGGTTTGGAGCTGGGGGCAGATTGAGGTGGAGATGACGTAATTGCCGGCTGCAGTGGTGTTGTCTCGAAGCGTGAGAAGAACGCATTTAGCTCTTCCGCCAAGGTCTCACTGGAATGTGCCTCTGTGCTGGTCTGCCCCCTGTAGTTGGTCAGTTTTTGCAGTCCTTGCCACATCCGTCGAGGATTTTTGCTGGAGAGGTGGTCCTATATTTTCCTTCGATAGACCAGTTTAGCCTTCCTGATTCCTCTCCTCAGGTTTGCTCTGGCAGCCCCGTACAGTTCTTTGTCACCTGACCTGAAGGCAGAGTTACGACTTTTTAGAAGTGACCTAACCTCTCTGGTCATCCATGGTTTTTGATTTGGAAAGACCCGAATGCGTTTCTGAGCCGTAACTGTTGGAACCCATGGGCCATGAGCCGTAACCCATAGAAAAGGTGATGTATGCTATCACCGCCTCTGTGAATGCTGTCAGATCGTCCTGTTCGAAGATACTCCAATCAGTGTGCGCGAAGCAGTCTCTGAGCTGGAAAAGTGCATCCTCGGGCCAGGTTGTGATGGTCTTTACTAGTGTGGTTGTACTTCTTCTCAGAGGAGTGTAGGCCGGTGTTAGGAGCAGAGAGAAATGGTCTGACTGTCCTAGATGTGGAAGCTGAGTGTATGCATGTTTTAAATTTGTGTAAACGTGATCTAGTGTGTTGTTCCCTCTGGTCGGACACTTAACGTGTTGGTAGAAGTTCGGCAAGACGTGCTTCAGATTTGCCTGATTAAAGTCGCCAGATATTATGTGTACACTGTCAGGGTGATTCTTCTGTAATCTGTGTATTGTGGCCGATAGCAGTGAGAGGGCTATGCTAACGTTAGCATCCGGTGGTATGTAAACAGCCGTGATTGGTATCACTGTTAGCTCTCTGGGTAGGTAGTAAGGGCGGCATTTAACAGAAAGCGACTCCAAGTCCGGTGAACAATGTTTATGAACGATTTGGCTGTCTTGTGACCAGTTACAATGCACGTAAATGCACACTCCCCCACCTCTATTTTTTCCGGAGCCTTCTTGGTCTCGATCGCTGCGATGTACCGTGCGGCTAGTTAGCTGGATAGCCGCATCGGGGATCCGCGGGTGTAGCCAGGTTTCCGTTATGACCAGAATGCAGCACTCACGAATGTAGCGATTTCCTTCCATAAGTATATCCAGCTCGTCCAGTTTGTTGTTTAGGGATTGTGCATTTGTAAGGAACATACTCGGAAGAGGAGGTCTGTGTGGATTTTTCCTGAGTCTCGCTAACAGGCCTGAGCGGCAGCCCCGCTTCTGCTTCCTGTCCCTCCTCCGCCGCCGTCTCCTGCCGGTGCCGACAACAAACCATGGGGCGCCCGCTGGTCTCGCGATCTCCATGGGGATGTCGTGTGATCGGCGAAACTCATCCGTGACGGTTAACTGCATTTTAAGTCCGATGTCCAACAACGATCGTCGACTGTAGTCTTTTAAGTGTGCAAGCGAGCCCGAAAAAGCACACTACAAACACAAAAGTAGCACCATAATCCGAGAGCTGCCAGCTGCCGCATCCGTACGCCCCGCCATCTTCGCCATCTTTGTCCAAGACCATGTGACCAAAAGATAATGATACAGTCAGATGCAAACATAAATAGACAAGAATACACATACAGAGGGATAATGCAGATACAGACAGAAACAAAGAGAGGTATTACAGACAGAATCAGACAGAGAGAGAGGGAAGACAGACAGAAACAGACAGAGAGAGAGGGAAGACAGAAACAGAGAAAGGGAAGACATATACTTTACTTTACTTTACAGTCATTTGGCAGACGCTTTTATCCAAAGCGATTTACAAAAAGAGGAGCAAGTGAAGCAATTTGTCTACAATAGGCTACAGTAGATGTCAACACTGGCTATATAAGGAAACTTACTAGACAGAACAGCATGACAGTCAACAAAAACAGTGAACACAAGACAAAATTTTTTTTTTTTTGTTAATCAGTGTTACGGTGCTGGTGGAAGAGCTCAGTTTTGAGTGCTTTTTTAAATGTTGAGAAGGTTGCAGACTTTCTAAGAGGAGTAGGTAAATTGTTCCACCAGACAGCCGCCGAATGAGAGAAGGTTTTTGTGAGAAATTTCAAGCCGCGTTGCAGAGGGACGACTAGCCGACGTTCGTTCTCGGATCGTAGACTACGTGCGGGAGAGTATTCCTGAATCAGGGAGTTGAGGTAGCATGGTGCTGCACCAGTGATGGTCTTGAAGGTCAGTGATAGAGCTTTGAACTTGATCCTGGCAGCAATTGGCAGCCAGTGCAGAGATACAAGCAGTGGAGTGACATTAGTCCTTTTCGGTTGTTTGAAGACCAGTCGTGCTGCAGCATTCTGGATTCTTTGCAGAGGCTGTGTTGCGGCAACAGACAGACCTGCCAAAAGAGAGTTGCAATAATCCAGCCTTGAGATCACCTCAGACAAAAGTTAGCGCATCCCGGAGAGGAAGCTGCACCAAAGAGATGGACTGCCATTCGATATTCTTTTGATTCAGTTTGCAGCTGTCCACATTCCCACCACTAGTTGCGATGTCCAGGCGAAACAAAGAACTGATGGAACATCCTTTCAATATCACAAGCTATGGCCACAGTTTCCTTTCTAAAACCACAAAGAACTCCCACCAAAGAGTTGATCAAGTCTGGTCCTGTGAGCAAGTTGTTGTTTAGGGACACACTTTGGAAGTTTGCGGAGCAATCAAAAACAACTCTTAATTTCCCTGGTTTCCTTGGAAGATATACTCCATGATGGGGTATGTACCACAGTGTCTCTTTCTCAGAACTGAATCTTTTAAGATGTTGCAAACGAATCATAACCAGTTTTTTGTTGTTCGGAAGCAATGGTGGTCTACAGCCCTTAAAGGGGACGGGCAGCTCATAATGTCCATCCTTTCTTTGTGTGATGTTGCCACTAAGAATTTGAAGAAACTGCACATCTTCTTGTGAAATATATTTTTATTCAAAATGTCTTTCACTGAAGTCAGATTCTAGGACCTTTAGAACATCAGTGGGAACTGGTAGTGGTACTTCCTTCACAGATATTCGGTGAACAAGACTGTGGTGACACTTTCTGTCCAGGTGAGGACTTAAGCCAATAATACTCCATCCGAGCGCAGTTCTTTGAGCGAAAGGTTCATCATTGGCGCCTGTGACGACCTCTAATGGAGCAAGGGCTTAAGGACAATTAAACCCTATAAGCAACCCTACCTGACAGTCTTGTAGCGGAAGTTGACCAGCAAGATGAGGAAGCTGGGCCCACTGCAGAGCGGTCTTCTTTGTGAGAATATGAGACCGGTCTACTAGAATGAATTCCTGCGTGTAAGCTTGCTGTAAACAAACAGTCATTTTGTTGTTGAATACACGGAGTTGCAGATCACGAACGATCTTACACCTTACAACAGTTTTGACAGATGTCATTGAGTTGGAGCTGCACTGGTGGTGCGTTTATGCTCAGTTCATTTATGATGTTCTCGAGGATAAAGGTCGAATCACTCTGTGTGTCCAGTAGGGCATAAGTTAGGATCTCACGCTGAGGTTCTGTTGCTTATGACACAAACACTGGTACTATACTTGAAGTAGCAGAACTCTGCCGGGTCATTACATGGGTTATAGCCGTGTGAATATTTTCACCATCTCCTGAAGGCACAGAACTGCTGTGTAAGGGTTTCATGGACTCTTCCTTTTCACGATGTAAACAAGTGGGATGACGTCGACCACATATGTCGCAGGTGTGTCTTCTTTTGCAGTCCTTACTGTTTTGTCCTTTCCTTAAACAGCCAAAACAAAGGTGATTTTCTTGAATAAAAATCTTCTTTTCGTCTGTACTTTTTGCTGCGATCGTAGGACATTTGACCACTCCATGCATCTCATCCTTGCAGAATAAACAGGCTGGTTTAAACCCAGAGCTTGAAGGTTTGCAAACCTATGGTTGGCATTTTCCATTTGAACATTTGTACTGAATACTTTTGCTCTCTTTGAAACTCTTTCATCCGTAAATTTAGTTTTCATTAAAAGTGGGGTAGTGATGGGGTTACAATACGTGCTTCTTTCTGCATGAACTCTGTGAACAAAGCGAAACTTGGATAGTCGGCGTGATTGTCCAATTCATCTACAACAATGCGACTCCATCTATGCACCATCCATTCAGGTAGTTTCTTAAGAAGTTTGGAATTTTCTTCACAGTCGTTCAAAATGTCAATGCCTGTGACATGAGGGATAGCTTCTGCGGAACCTTGAAGAAAGTCTGCGAATTCCCTGAGAGCTATAGGGTTGTTGGCTGGTATTTTAGGCCACTTTCCAAGCTTTTCTCTATAGGCTCTCTGAATCACAAAAGGACTTCCGTAGCATTCTTGTAGAACTGCCCAGGCACCTTGATGCGCGTCTTCAGTATTCCGATAGAAGAATCCCTTTACGACCCTTTGTGCTTCACCTGCAAGATAATTTTTCAGATAGAACATTTTTTCACCAACTGGCAGGGGTTTCTGATCAATAAGTGCAACAAAGGAAAGCTTCCAGTCAACATATTTAAGTGGATCTCCAGTGAAGACTGTTGGCTCTGGGACAGGCAGACAATTCAAAGTGAGGGAGCTGGTGTCAGCTGTGTGTGTGTGTGCACGCATTGGGGCGGAGCTTATTAATATCACTCACAACTCGTGCGCTAGTCGAGTTTCAAAAAAACATACAATAAACAGAGAGAATAAGTGAGGAAACACAATGGTCAAGTAAGTCCTGAACAAGGATTTTATTCTGAAGTGTGTGTGTTTACTGCGGTTTAAAACCAAAAGGTGACACTGAACAAACCATATACAGCAAACATCAGTTGAGGGCAATATATATATATATATATATATATATATATTAATTAATAAAAATTAAATATACAATATAATAATTTGTGTTTTTATAGCCGGTAGATCGCTTTGACTAGGTCATTTGAAAAGTAGATTGCGAACCGAAAAAGTGTAGGAACCCCTGATGAAAGTAAAGACATGAGGCTGGCTGGGGTCAGAGTGGAAGACCCCACTCATGAGGTCACCTAACCCTCACCTATATTCCCTGATAAGGGAAAAGCCGAAAGAGAAGTAGTAGATATTCTTGTCCGTCTGCGCCATGTATACTTTCCTCTTTCCAAACAGAGGTGACATCATTCCAAGTACAGTAAATTCTGTTTTAAGCAAGGTTATTTACATAGAAAACGTTTTAATCACACTTTCTGAATTAGTCATTTGACAGTGATATTTCTTGCAGTTCAACATGTCATGCTCCATGTGCCTGTGTGTCAAACTCTGTGATTGTTTGGCCATCGATCCAGGTCCTGTGTTCCGCATTCAGACTTTACACAAACACTAAGTGAAACTTGTATTATTATTGATAAGAAGAACGGCTGAACTTTGTAACGTTCGGAACCTGTATTATGTGCCTTAGACATCGTGGCCGCAGTGACGTGATGACGTTGACGGAGTGACGTCAGGACCAAGAACAAGAGGAGACGAGCATGTAGCTCTGACGCCGTTTGATCCCATCTTTATTTTACTTTTACTTTATTTTCATATTTTGTAACCCTCTCCACCGGGTGCACGAACGGAAACTGCCCATTAAAGATTTTTGGTGAGCTTCCTATGCTCCGCCGTTGTTATTTTGCGGACACCCATGGCCGACGCGTTACAAGTGGCGCCCGAACGACTTGAACTTGGACTATTTTCCGAGCGTGGAGCAACGAAGTCGCGGATTATTTTTGGCATTTTAACCCTGCTGCTGATCGCGGGAATTGTTAAACGCGCTTCGACTTCAACTTCAAGTTTTTTATTTTTCCTGCCCACGTGCGCGCCGACGGAGTTTCGGATTTACACGTGCGCTCCTACGTAGGCCGAGGAAAAAATATTAAAATACCGTTTTTTTTTATATTTTGTTTCTGCCGGAGTTGGTCACTCGAGCAAAGTGGGACGAAGGTTTTGGTCGAGTGAATAAATAAGTTTTTTTTCTGCTGAACTTGTTCACTGGACTGCCCATAAGTGCGGTGATGGAGCTGAGTTCGGACGGGAGCGACGAAGCCTAGGATCACTTCTTGGTGGTCGCGGAGGAAATGGACAAACATATTTCAAAATGATCGTTTGGTCGTGTCGTGAAATGAATGTTTGTGCATTACATTGTTTTGAAGTTGTGCGCGTTTATCACACTTGTTCAGTGTGTTTGTTTGGAATGTGAATGTTCAAATGGCCGGTGTTAAGGTTAGCGTGTTCCGCTATGTACAGAAAAAATAAGGGAGTTTACATGATGGCAGCTAATTTTTTTTTTATTTGGTATTTCTGTTGAAGCGATGTACTTGATGTTCTTGTACTTGTAGTCTATGTGAACCTTACCCAATTAATGCTGTACATGTATGTCGGTTATTTTTATGGGAACGTTACACATACGTACTCTGGTTCCGGGATTACTGATTTTTTTTCCTCAGGTGTTGTCCTTGTAGGTGTGTACGCTGGGGACAGCTTTTCTCTGTTGGGGGGGAAACTGTAACGTTCGGAACCTGTATTATGTGCCTTAGACATCGTGGCTGCAGTGACGTGATGACGTTGACGGAGTGACGTCAGGACCAAGAACAAGAGGAGACGAGCATGTAGCTCTGACGCCGTTTGATCCCATCTTTATTTTACTTTTACTTTATTTTCATATTTTGTAACCCTCTCCACCGGGTGCACGAACGGAAACTGCCCATTAAAGATTTTTGGTGAGCTTCCTATCCTCCGCCGTTGTTATTTTGCGGACACCCGTGGCCGACGCGTTACAACTTCATGCGAAATATGTTTTTGATTTCGTAGGCTGATGCATACTTCGGAAAATGATGGTGACTTCTGAGACTGACAGAGACTTTAGGGACTGATTTACACTTCCGCAAGCTATAGAGACTTGAAAGACTGATGAAGGCTACTGGGACTGATAGAGACTTATGAGACTGAATTGAATTGAATTGAATTGAAAAATCCTTTATTAGTCCCACAGCGGGGAAATTTGACGTCTCGCTGCACCGGGCTGCTCTTGCTGGAGTCGCTAGTCTGATCTCACTGCTTGTCCATCTGTGGTTCACCCTGTGCCACGCACAGACCCATCGATATCAGAGCCATCTTATGTGCTTGTGAGGCCGATGAAGGCTACTGAAACTGATGAAGACTTCTGAGAATCATGGAGACTTCGGAGACTGATGGAGACTTCTGGGTCTGACGTGACTTCTGAGATAGATGGAGACTTCGGAAATTAATGGAGACATCTAAGACTGATTGAGACTTGCCTATTGTGGAATAGTGGTGGAGCCGCTGCGGTGTTTGTGCTGGTGTCATGTGGATGAGTTCAGTGAGGTCCTGGAGTTTGACTATAGATCTGCATCGGTGGGTGTCATGTTGCCTGCGTTGTGTTCATAAAGACGAGACTGGAGCGAACTGGCGTGAGAGATGAGTTTACGAGCGTGCACTGACCAGACACAGACAGTCAGACAGGCAGAGACAGACAGACATCAGCACAGCAGACGTACTGATGAGCAGTGTATGGGTTGCTCCTCCTGAAGGTGAAAGTGAGCACGCTGGTGATGGTTTGGCCATGGCCAGTCTGAATCTCAGTGAATTGAAATGCATCGCACAAGCTGTGTCATCTAGTTCCTAGATGTTTCAGTTAAGCACTCATGAATATGCATTTATAACTAATATGCTGAAAACGTCCGTACATTTTGTTGTAGACATGTCTGACGCAGCTCATCCGTGTCTTCAATAAAAGTGCATTGTTTGCAGAAATTGTGCAATGAAGGAAGCTGCTGTCACGCAGCGTGTCTGTGTGCTAATGAGATTACCCCCAGTGAGAGAGGGCAGGGTTTAACTCGGAAGACGTCTGTGTCAAGCCTGTCAGTGTGCCGCCTGTCAACGGCACCATGAGCTTCCAGAGTGACCGGCGGGGCTTCTTCAATCCCAGCACCTCCTCAAGCCGGGGAATGAAGCGCAAGCGCCTCCTGAAGTCCTACAGGTACGGCTGACGTTGAGGAGTGTCTCCTGTGCTAATGATCTGGAGACAGGCACGTGTGTGTGTGTGTGTGTGTGTGTGTGTGTGTGTACATATGTGGGAGTGAATGAGTGAGTGAGCGTGTAAGTGTATTTGTGTGTTCTTTGGGCATTGTGTGTGTGTCAGAATGTTTAACTGAAGCTGTTACATTTTGAGGATGTGAAAATGAAAATGTTTCTTGGTAGCAGTTTTCAATGACAGTTCCTGTTACGTGAAGGGGATGAGTCTCTGGGTCTGTTTAAATTTGAGGGGCTTAACACACCCAAACATAGGGGCATAAACATATACACCCAAACTGCCTAAAGATACACCCCCCTGTAAAGTGCATTTAAATTCAGCCAACAACAAAGTGACTTAAAAACTAAAGAACCACATTTACATAACCAAAAATAGTTGCCCACCTCAGCCTTACAGGGCAGAGCATGTTCGTGGACAGTAACGCGTTGCAAAAGTAACATATTACAACAATATATTACTTTTAGCTGTAACACAGTAGTGTAACATTACTTATAGTATTTTCAGTAATATATTACTTGTTACATGCAAGTAACGCTTGCGTTACATCAAATCTTTCACTTTCAAGACAATAAATCAAACATTTAATATTTAATATTAAAACATTTAATATTTCCTGTTCGTAAATAGACACGTAAGTCATTCGTCTCACCTTTCGCTGGTGTGGACGGGTCTGCGCGGGTCTGCGCGGGTCTGCGGCTGCGCACACACATAAACTCACGTGCAGGTCGGTACAAGTGTAAAGTCTCGTTTCAGGTGCTGGAGACTAAGTCTAAGCTCATATTATAAACATCTCATCTCATCTTTGCAAAACTCTTCTATTATTCTTCTTCTTATCAAGAGATATTGTTGAAGCCGTTTTTTCTAACAGAAGAGTTGTTTTTTGTCTAATTTTTTGTACATATTTTTATCTGTCAATTTTGCACAATTAAAGCATATTAAACTTCAATTATATGTATATAAAAAGATATTATATTAAAGATGAAAAAGTAATATTTCAGACTTTTGAAAAAAATATGTGTGTGTGCGTGCGTGTGTGTATTATTATTTGTTTATTTATTTTTTCAAAAGTCTAAAATGCTATTATTTTGTTACAGGTTTTCACAGATTTTTTATTATTTTATTACCGGGGTTAATTACAGAAGTAACCCCATTGAACCATAAGAAAGCGTGTTCATTAACCTCAGAGAAGCCTGTCTGAATTTGTGTCCCGAAGCCGTGCCGATTGTCCTCTTTTTTGGAAATCAAAATATGGTCACCCTAGTATTGACATTGATATTTTTACGTCACATTTACATTGAAATCTCTACCCCAGTTTGGCGTAAATGTTTACATGTCATTTTGATGTCAAGTTGACGAACATGGTATTGACTAATTGATTTACAATTACATTTATACCCCAGTATTAACACACATACACAAAGAAAAAAAGATACCCTGAATGGCCCCTAAAGTGACTTTAGTGGTTCGTTGATTATTTGTAAAGGTACAAAATTCCTTCTGACAGAAAGAGATTTGTACATTTCACAACTTTTGCACAATATTTGCTTTAATATCAGTAATTTCAAATTTATTTAGATAGATAATTGATTTTAGGTATATCCTTTTGTGTCACATGTAATTAAACAAAACATTCTTTTTTTTTTTTTTTAATTATTGAGCAACAATATTTTGTAAAATGTAATTGCTCAAAGCGACCTAATTGTAATTATAGCAGACTGCACGGTGTCCACATGTACTTTGCCCTTTCGAGTTTGTCATTGGTTGACAATAGGATATGTGGACCAATAGCGTGCAGGCTCTGCTCCTCACTGCTACATATTTGTCCAATCGTCAACGTGTGTGTTGGGCAGCAGGATGACTTGACCGTGTGTGCTAAGAGGCGTTAATGAGTTTCAGGTGCTCACTGAACTAATGAAAGTTTGTGTTCTGAGCATTTGTAGAAGCGTTTGCGGGATCATGTAAGAGGATTGTTAATTTTCAGTCATTAGTTACTGTGTTAAAAAAATATGGCTATGATTATCATTATGACAATGACCATGACCATGAAAGAGAGTCTCTTCGTGAAGGGAGTCTCTCACCCATCAAGACAAGATATCTGTAAATGTGTAAAAACAGCTGTATGTCTCATTTATCTAAAGTTATGATTTTGTTTGGACAAAGGTTTAAAATGACATGCATGAAATTGAAATGACATCATAAATGGCACCAAAATTATTTTCTGTAAACGTCAAAATGAGGTTATATATTGACGTCAAATTGATGTTATCTGTTTGACATCGATTTTTGATTTTCAAATACCACCTATTTTTCACAGATATTGGAGGAAAATGGCTTTTTAGTGGATCTTCCACAGCATCTAGAGGTGGGCCTAGCCCGAAGGGTAAAAGCACTCCCCTCCACCGGGGCAACCAAGGAACTAGTTGGCTCTCGACCCGTGCGTGGGGGACCCTTGCCAGGGTTGACGAAGAACACCTCTCACATGGTGCGGAGTGTTGCTAACGTCACTCTTCGAGAGAAGCCCATTGTCTGTCTAGAACAGAGGAGAGCGCAGCCTTACTACTCGACCTCATCCCTTCGGGAAACACACTCGTAGTAACTCAGTGAGTATCGTCTGAGGAAAAAACACAGCCAGAACTATGTCACTAGTCTGGATTCGATGGCACCAGGGAACTAAGACCCGGTATCTCCCTAGCCGCCAGGCTCGTTTGGGACCCTGTCCCGGATCCAGAACTGAAGGGGACGCATGTGTAACTTGGCTATCGGAGTCACCGCGGAGGCAGACGCCATGTGGCCTAGGATCCTCTGGAAGTGTTTACACTGCACCCAGACTCCAGGGGTGAAAACTTCCAGCTGACTCCGAATGTTGGCGGCTCTCCGGGAGGACAGCCTGCCGCGCATAAGAACGGAGTCTAGGTCGAGCCCGAGAAAGGAGATCTGCCAGAGTACTCTTCTTTCGGTTGACGCGTAACCCCAGCCGGCCTAAGTGCCTGAGCACTGCATCTCTCTGTGCGATCAACTGACTCCGCGATCTGGCTAACAGAAGCCAATCGTACAGGTAGTTCAGGATCTTGAAGCCACGCTCTCTCAGGGAAGAGAGGGCAGCCTGTGCTATCCTCGTAAAGACTCGCTGCGACAGAGAGAGGCCGAAGGGCAGGACCTTGTACTGATACGCTCGGCCCCCAAAGCAAAGCGCAGAAAGGGCTCGTGCTGGGGCAGAATTGAGACATGAAGTACGCGTCTTGAAGGTTGATAGCGGCGAACCAATCTGAACTGCCCTCAGAATGTCCCCCTGAGTCAACATCCTGAACGAGAACCTGTGAAGGTAACCGTTCAGGGACCTCAGATCCAAAATGGGCCGCATACCGCCGGTCTTCTTGGGGACCACGAAGTACGGGTGGTAAAGCCCGCTCCTCGTCTCGGCTGGGGCCACCATCTCGATGACGCCTTTTGCTAGCAGCGAGGAAACCTCTGCCCTTAATACGAGTGCGTCTCTTGAGCCCACATGAACGCCTCGGAACACCGGAGGCCGGCGGACTAACTGCAGTGCGTAGCCGAGTCTCACAAGTCGGATCACCCAAGGGGACGGACGAGGGAGGGCGCACCGTTCCCTCAAGTACCGTCTGAGGGGGATCAACGAAGCCGTGGGGTCCCCGAGACCGGGGTCTGGGGAGGCCGATGCTCTGACTGAAGTCTCGCCATTTGCCATTCGTCTCTCTCTCTCACACATACACACACACACACACTCACTGAAAGACTATGATGAGGGACCGTAGCAACCCTTTCCACTGCAACACAAACTACTCGAACCGCGCTACAAATCCAAAGTAGAACGAATCTCACAGCTATGATGAAACCCTCCATGTACTATAATGTTATTATCCAATTCCAGGTATACATTTCTAAATGACTGAAGATATACGTTTTTGTTTCATTATACTTTTAATTTTGACAATGTAGTGTGTCATACATTGCGAACAAATGTCAGATATTATCATATTGCATATAAGTCATAAAATGGGATATCTTATGCTTTCAAATGTGTCTTTTTTAATTTGAGAATCAAATCGTGACTTTTGAATCAAAAATGTAATTTCACTTCTTCTTTATTCTTTTTCTCTCTGTCTCTTTTTCTGTCTCTCCCTTTCCGGTGTGTTTTTCTCTCAGTGTCATGATGAGGAACAGTGTTTGTCTTTGTGTGTTGATGTGACTGTGTCACCAGCTGCATTGCTAAAGCCACACACGCACACACGCACACACACACTGGCCGGAGCCTGAGGGTTTATTACACCCCCCAATCTCCTATTTGTTTAGTGTGAGTAGAGAGAAAGTAGAGAGGTCTTGAAACATGATAGTGACTCCAGCTTACTCAGCCTCCAGACACACACACGAAAGACAATGAAAAAGAGAGAGAGAGAGAGAGATAGACGGTGCAGCATACAGAAAGGTAGCGGGAGCAATATCCCCCGGCTCAGAGGAGGAAAGTGTATGAGGGAGCAAGTCATACAGTGCAGAGCTTTAGAGTGAGTGAGCGGCCGGACGACAGAAGAGAGAGAGAGAGAAAATGAGTATCGTAATGAAACCTCGTTCTCGCTCCACCAGCTCTATCAAGAACACTGATGGCATCTGGTAACCGACTCATCTTGACTTCAAGCATGCTAAAGAATTACATTTGAATGAATTTAGTGTGTACATAACGTGCATGTGTGTGTATGTTGTTGGGTGACAGAACTAGGATTAGTGCAGAGTAAAAATATCCCTTCATAGTTTGAAGAGTGTGTTACACCTCCTCTCGTTCGCTGGGGTTTTCGGTTTCACATGAGCCGCGAGTGATTGTTTACGACTGAACTGACAATGTCAGGTTGGCTCTCGATGAGTGACCGCAGTTGATGTTTCAGATGCACCTTGGCTATTTATCAGAAGCAGATGTCCAAGCATGCACCAGTCCTGTGTCTCTGACCTGGACACCAAAACTGCAAGCGGTAGTCTCCAACTTGATCTCTATCAGAGGACGACCTCTAGCCAACTAGGCCAAGGTTTTGCTATCTCTTCTGCGTCTTCAAGTTCAAATTCAGATCATTTGTAAGGCGCTTTTCACAGTTTTAGCTATCTCAAACCACATGATAGGCACTTTATAGATAAACTCATTGTCGTAAGAGAAATAAAGTCATGCTTTACAAAAACGTTGAATTGAATTGAATTATTTATATCCTTTTTGCCGTTTTGGACCTTTGGACATGGACCTTTTACTCTTTACATGCTCCTGGAGAAGTGCCGCAGACTCCGTTTTCTTTACTGTTTCTCATATATGTGATATATCACGCGTGGTGTTTACAAGAAACCAGCGTCTGACACGCAGTGGGATTACTTTGGCTCTGTCTAATGACGCATGCACCGCCTGGGCTGCTGACGTCACTTGCAGGGAAACCCCGACCCATGCATCATTATCAGCATGGAGAAGCTTTCCGTCTCGGGTCTTCCTGAGGTGCAGCTGGGGTTTGCTGTGAGTTTGTTGTGTTCAAGTATCAGACGTGTTTAGTTCTCATACGGCTTGAGATGTACAGTAATTTGTCTTCAACTGAATTAATCTTTACTTATGAAAGCTTTGCAAACTTCTTCACACTTGTCATATCTTACTGTAATATATTATTTTAATTGTTACTCTCTCTCTCTTTCTCGACTATGTGTCTTTCAGAATTCTGAGATTACATTTTCTTTTCTTTTTTGGAAACTCGATTGTAAACTGGAAGTTGAAGTGAAGTACAGCAAACTTTGTTTAAATTAGGCATTTAAAACAATGAACGTATGGTCAGAATTTAATCACCAAATAATAAGCCATGGTACCCAACCCCACTTTAGGGGGAATTGGTACCAGGCCACGGTGCCGCCAAAGTATGGAATCAGATTAAGAAATCTGAAAAAAAGAAAAACCGAATGGAAATGATTCACATGTAGTTTTTTATCTTCGTTCAAGCAATTCACATTTTTGTCAGGCAGCGCTTTGACCAGTAAGGCTGCATTTTGTTCTAAATCATTTTGTTCTAAATTGTCTCTTCTCCAGTAAAGTTGTGCACGCGCTCATGTGGCAGTGAATTTACTCACACAGACACACACACCGTTATAGTATTGGTAAAACTAGGTGTTATATCCGTATCCAGTGGCGGTTCGGCACCCCCCATTCAAAAAATAAATAAATAAATTTTATATATATGTATATATATATATAGTATATATATAATTACTATTATATATTATTTATATATATATATATATTATAGGAGGAGCGCAAGAGGAGGAGCGCAAAAGACAATACATGTGGGAGTGTGAGTGTGTCTCTCAAGAAGGGAGCAGCCCCCGAGCTAAACTAAGTCTGTATGATCGGGGTTCAACGCATCACTAATTTATTAAGGATGTACACGTCAACTACAGGATTAATCGTCACACTCATAATAAGCAAACATGTTTTTTTAAATCTAAATTGTGTCTCATGCCTAAAAACGTAGGTAATACAAAACAATCCAGGTGTATTGGTTTACACTCTTGACTTCTGGTCTTGAGTAACAGTGTTGGGTGAAGGGATGTG
This sequence comes from Paedocypris micromegethes, assembly GCA_028031935.1. Lineage (NCBI taxonomy): Eukaryota > Metazoa > Chordata > Actinopteri > Cypriniformes > Paedocypris > Paedocypris micromegethes. The sequence goes on along the minus strand of QKNR01023116.1, from coordinate 84,598 downwards.
GCATAAATCCGATGACTTGATCCCCAATTTGCAAAACAAACACAACAATTGGGATTCATGAGAGATGGAGAAAAAAGACCAAAGCTGTCAGGTTGACAATATAGGAAAAAGATAAAAGAAGACGAGGAGAATCAAGCAAAAGATAAAGTTATGCAATCTCTCTAAATTTTACAGTATTCATGTAACATATTTCGTACGAGGACTTAATTGATGGTTAGGGTTGGTATAGTTTTATATAGCTTTATAGTCACAGTTTTTGTCATATATATATATATATATTATTATTTTTTTTTTTTATATAATATATTTATTTTTTGGACGGCCAAGGAGAAGTCTTGCCCAGGGCGCCATACAGTGTAGAACCGCCACTGTGAACAAGTAAAAGAGTAAAGAGGCTCAGCGCATTATACATTGCCGGCACATTGAGTTTGAGTGGCGGATAACTATCCGGAGCGCAACGAAGTGGCTGGATTGACCGTCTTTTTTAGAGATGTGTCTGGTTTGACCGCAGTCAACACCCCGAGATATTCCCAGCACAACATTTTCTAATGTTTCTTTTAATGTTATTGTCCCCCTGATCCTTGCCAGAGCACACTTTGCACTCAGACTACAAGCTAACCACGCCTGAGACCAGCGATCTGCGCTCGATTACACCTATTCCAATTGGGCCAGGGCCGGCCAAGTCGCGCCCCGGCACGGTTATGAGCACTCACACTATCAAACGAACTGTGCTTTGGTACCCGGGCATGGATGCAAGTACCTAGTGTGAGTGCGCCCTATTTTATTAACATTTCTCTTCCTTGCCCCGTCTGGCAGTTGGGCTTCTGGGACAGTTCTGGGTTGAAGGAAAAAAAAGAAGTGGCTAAGTAACAGAAACATAAGGCACATCGGTGTCCTGTGTCCCACCAAGCCCACCAGTGTTGTGCAAGTTACTTCAAAATTGTAATATGTTACATATTACTTATTACTCTTTGTAAAAAGTAATAAGTTACATTACAATATTACTGTCTCAAAAATGTAATATATTACATTTCTTTTGTATTACTTTTAAGTTACTTTCACCAAAATAACTACAGAAGTAGAAATTAACGTCCTAAAATAACAAAATGTACCTTTTACTTGTACAGTAATTTATGTTACAAGGAGTGGAAGACATAGAGTTATGTAGCGTAATGACTGTGGCCTCTCCAAGCTACAAATAACAATATACATAATCTATAATTGTAGGGTGACCATATATTTTGATTTCCAAAAAAAGAGGACAATCAGCGCGGCCTCGAGACAAATTCAGACAGGCTTCTCGGAGGCTGATGAACATGCTTTAATGTGCTTCAATGTTGCTAAACTATAACTTAGTTAAAATAATCACTTATTTAAAAAAAAAAATCAGTAAAAACCTAAATAGGTAACTATTTTAGGCAGACTTTTTTGAATAATGAAAAATGTTTTTAAAAATGTGATTGTTTTAAAAAAAAAAATAATAATACAAGACATAAGTCGACCCATTGTTTCAAAACGATACGCGCAATTTAATTCTCAAATATTACTTTCTCATATAATTTAAAGCACGGGTTGTGAACCTACGTATATTAGCCCACATCCGTGTATTAGTCGTTTGAAGAAGAGGGAAACCCGGACATTATCGTGAATTTATAAAATCCGCCCGGATGTCTGGGGAAAAGACGCTTGTCAACACTAATAATTAACATTAATAAGTGTTAAAAGTATGGTAGACAAAGCGATTTTCCTCCAACATCAGTGAATAACTTGGGTATGTCTGATATCAGACACAACAGGACTATGTAAACTTCAGTGCGTTTTATTCATTTTGAATGACTCACCACACAATACTGTCCTGCTTTCTGGCCATAAAGTGCAGACGACACTGTCGTTGCCGTTTTCTTTCTCTTCCCACGTCAAGCGATCTAATGGCAGTTCGACGTGTTTTTTTAAATACGTAGCTGTTTTTTGATGCAGACAATTCAGCGGTTGCATTTCACCGCAATGTTCTTGTTATTTACAAAACTGAAATGCGCATAAGACCATCTCGCGAATGTACCACCGGCTGTTGTTTATTAAATGTTCCAATGTGCCGCGAGTGCGCGACTGGCCCGAACACAGCCGCTAATCAGAGCCACAGCCGTCAGCCGCTAGCTTACAGATTACAGATATACAAATTGCCACTGTCAGTTTTGGTGTTACTCACGAGTTCTGATACTGTGTTTTTGACCAGCACACGTGTGATTTCAGCTGAAATCGAATGTTTGATTTGTACTTTCTTATTTCAGCCAAAAAGTCACATTGGCTCGGACTCTACTGTAAAATAAGGAATGTTCGAGAGTCACTCTTCCTATTCATCACTGACAGTTTTCTTTTTCCCCAGCTTTGACGTGGACAATGGCACGTCTTCTGGACGCATTCTGGTGGATCCCATGACAAGCCTCGGGTCGGGCCTGATCCTTCAGGCTAACTTTGGGAACAGCCAGCGGAGAGAGTCCTTCCTCTACCGCTCCGACAGCGAATATGACCTGTCGCCCAAGTCCATGTCAAGGAACTCCTCCATTACCAGCGACATGTGAGTGCTCGTGTGACCTCATTCTCCAAACCCTCCCAAAGACACACTATATCCACACGCGTCAGTCAAACAAGAAGCTAGCCATGCGGCTTCAAGACTTCTGCATTGCAAACATTGGTACGTTTTTGTTGTGTCATTCCACCGCGCCCACGTACTCCCCGGTGAACATTTTGTCACGTGACATAACTTGATCAGCTCGAGCAAACGTGTTGTTGGGTTTTCCGGTTCTCCTTAATGATGGACCTTATTCATCACAGAAAACAAGTTGCAGTTTGTTGAAAGTTCATATACCTTTTATTTTGGTTACAGGAGTAAATCGGTTAAGTTGGTGAAGCGGCGATGCTATGCGTGTAGCAAATCTGTCTTCCTTGTCTGTTCTGCTTCACTTACGTTTTCCTTCTTTCTGAGTCTCACTTACTTTTTCACACACTAATATCTAGGTGGTTTCGCAACACATCAAAAGCACTCTGTTCTCTTTTAATTGGCTGTTTACGCCAGAGCTAGTTAGTTCTTTAATGAGCGGTTTCGCAACCCGAGCCGTCCACGCCAGAGACGCCAGGTACGGACATCTCGACCTGATGATTTCACCACTTTCGGCGTGAGACTCAGCCTTCCCTTCCTTTCTGCGAGAAGTCATTTTAAAGCTAGATTTAACTACAAGCGTATGAGCACATTTACTTTAAGTTTATTTTATTCTTTATTTTCAAATGATAATCTATCAATATCTTTTATGTAGCAAAGCATAATATAGCAAAAGCAAAAACACTCTAACACGTGTCTTTATCATGCAGGACATGCATTGTCCTGCATTGTTTGGTTGTGGTGGTCGGTAATTAGTTTTTCCCAAACTTTCACATGCAGTTGTGCAAAAACAGGTCAAATCTTTCAGTTTTATGCCAGAATCACAGAGAAACATGTTTGTAATTCTGAAAAACTGTGTCTTTATTGCTAGGAATAACCTGATGCGGCCGGGCCTGGTCTCTCGCAGATCTGAGCCGGTTATTGGTGGAAAGTAAGTTCTGGTTCCTTGCAGCAGCTCCTGGTTGCTCTGCTTGTTCGGTTTGCATCACCTTGCTTCTCACTGTGAGCATCAAGAACCCAGCCGCACAACCCCTCACTGTCTGATGCTTGACATCGCGGACCTTCGTACCTTTGAGCCGTACTGGAAGCCGCAGGGTTGATGTTATTGCTGTAAAGACCTCTGGCATTAATTCTGTATGTGCGAAATAATGTGCGCATGGAGAAGACATGACAGGGACGAGTCTGTGCGTGTGACATGTAACGTGACAGCTGGTATGTCAGAACACACTGATCCAGTGATTTAATAATCACCAAAAGACTAGTAAGTGTAACTAGTCTGTTATTTTGGAAATACACTAATCCATCATGTGCATTTAAACATCAGGAAACTGCACAAACACACAATTCATTTTCTCTCACATGGACAGCAGTTCACACACCAACCACTAGAGCTCATGACTTCACATAATGATTTTGCTCCCGCTACACACACATTAATCTAAAGGAAAACCACACAGGGAGTCAAAGAAGATCGACTATAACATGAAATTCTCAAGGTAAATGTAAAATCGCATTTATGTCAAGTGATCCATTTATCTTGCATCTGTCACTCTTCCCTCCACCAGCATACTGTCATGGATTCGGACTTGTGTTTGTGAACTTTTATTTTGATCTTTATTTTGTATTGTCATCACGCTTTGTTTACATCCGGGTGTTTGATCGTTCTGTGTTTTCATTCCCAGCTGTCTCGTAATGTTGCCTCCCCACGTGTGTTTTGTTGTTGTTCTGTCACATCCTCGTGCTTCCCCGATCGTGTTAAGTGTCTCCAGGTGTCTTGCGTTTAGTCACTAGTTTATCACGTAATTGTCTCGTTAACTTGTCCAGCTGCCGGTCGTTTGCGTCATTAATGTCTTGTATTTATTTCTCACTCGTGCACGCGGTCTTTGCCAGTTTGTCAGATGTAATCCCTGTCACTCTAGCCTCGTGATCTAGTCTTGCCTTGTTTTGTATTTCTAGCCTTGCCGGTTTTTTGACCTCGTGCCTGTCTCCTGATCTCCCCACCTTGCCCAGCGTCTTTACCTTTTTGGATATCCTGTGTATGACCTTGCCTGACTGACCACTCTATTAAATAAACCCCTTGAGAGAGCTCCCTTGAGTTTCTGTGCTGTGCACGTGGGTCCTTCCCTCCAGCTCAGTCCGAGTGACAGTCGCCGTGACACATACGGGGGAAAACTCCCCTGGGGAGAGACTTGCCCTGTAGTTGCTGAATAGATCTACTAACAGTCTTGTCTTACTTGTCTTGCATGGTTATAATCTTTAGGCTTTAAAGACGCGTCCACTAACCACAAGTTAACAGGGAAGCTTTCACATCGGGCTCTGTGTAAAATACAACGCATCATGAAGAATGAGTCTCCAGATGAACTCTAGATGATTAGATCTGTTCATTGACCCTCAACTTTCTATTATTATTATTATTGTTGTTATTGTTATTATTATTGTTGTTATTGTTATTATTATTATTATTATTATTATTATTATCATTACTACTATAGAGTTCACACAATTTGACTCACTCTTTTTGGTTTGACAACAAAAGCACCAGAGGGCAAATGCAAAGCTTTACGAGCTCGTGCTAAGTTTAGCATCACATTTGTGCTACATTCCGTACTGTGGCGCTCGCACTCCAACACGTGATCCACAGCACTCAACAGAAGCCAGTCTGCTAAAACAAAGTCATACTCACGGAGTAAGAAACCTGGACACTGAATGAAGAAAGTGTTTATAAGGAGCAGAGCTCCTGTAACTACAGTGCTACACTTCTACTGGAGGACAGTATGAGAACATTTACCGCTGCTGTTGTGAATAATCCTCACGTTACCTTGGTACTTCCAAGGTCTGGGTATATCTACTCAAGATGCACTTTCTCCACAATTGTTTCACACATCTCTTACTGTGTTCTTCACAATGTTGAAACTGACTAGTTGTTTGACAAACACCTGTTTCACTGGGTCTAATTTTCATTGAAACTTAATAGATCTAGTGACAGCTAAGGTACAGCACAGTGGCATGAGTGGTTCTTCTGTGTCTACAGTAGTCCTCTTTCGTCTCCACTAGGATTTATATTCAGGTTAGTGACGTCTCGGTCCGAGTCTGGCTTCTTTCTGGTCAGGTCAGCAACAGCATCGCGCCTGCCTTGCTGTATAACATCACATAGACAAGTTCATACCTTCTGTCTTTTTGAATGCGGTTTGTGCGCATGATAACTGCATGCAGTGCTACAAACATGGGTTGACTGTGATGCGCATCAGTGACAGATGGATTCTCAAATGTTTTTTTTTCTTTTGCAGCCATGGCGATGACCTCATTGTCACACCCTTCGCACAGGTCAGTTACCCCCCAGGGTACAGGGTACTCATGTCCGGCATTTTCCCTTCCTTATTAGTGAAGTGCGCCGTGCGCGCTTTGCAAAATACTGTTCACAATACTTTTGTTTTATCTACGGATTAATCTGGCAAAGTTTTAAAGTGTAACTTTCTGTCCTAACGTCCATTCATTGCACGTAAAAAAAACGGAAGTGGAAAAAGCAGCTACTATGATTATCGATGGTAAATAAAATTTGACGCGATAAACAAATAAAAATTAACACGTTAACTTTGACAGTCCACGTTTAAATCTAAATACAAGTAAATGTATGTGTTTTTGTAAAATCCCTTACGAAACGCCGGGCAACAAGTCTCTCAACATGTTTTGATAACACTGTTATTTTATTGGAAATGTCTTATGACAAAACAAACACACTGGCTGCGTCAAAGCCCCGGCCGGGCCTGAATATTATTCTTTTGACACAGAATTTTGACAATTAATCATTAAAAGATCGCGATCTCGATCTTGCCTCTTCACGATCTGAATCCAGCATTTCTAGAATTCTGTCTATTATAACACTCTCGTTCGATCGGCTGAGTTTCGCTCACACACACACACACACACACACACACACACACACACGCACACACACACGCACACGCACACACGCACGCACGCACGCACGCACGCGCGCGCGAGCGAACTGACAGAAACTACTTTTCTCCTCCGCTCACACGCACATTGAGAAAAACTAAGCCGATAAATCGTTTAAATATTATAAATGAAAGATGGTCTTGCGCTGCTTTTTTTGCGGCGCCTCTCGTAGGCGTTATGACGCAGGACGCACGTGACGGCCCCCTGCGGTTTTGCACAGCTGCGATCACGCGCGCTAATTACCTGCACTAGTATTTGTGAGTCCAGAAGCTGTCGAGTAAAAAAAAAAAAAGAAAAAAAAAACTAAACATAAACAAGGAGAATGAATGTAGGGGTAAACGGGGTAGAGTATCAACCCAACATTTATTACCTGAAAAAGGATTTTATTCTGAACACTCAGTTTACACTTGCTTGTTTACACTCAGCAAACCACATACAGCAAACATTTACAGTTGAGGACAAAATTATTAGCCCTCCAAAAACAATCATTGTTTTATAAGTATTTCAAAAGTGCTTTAAAACAAAGCTAATAATTTTGTCCTCAACTGTACATAATACTGTACTTTGGAATGCTTATTTTTATTACTTTTAATGGTGATTTTTTTTTTCTTTTCAACATTACTTTTACATTACATTATATTTTTCATTCTATCTATTTAAATTTAAAGCAAAGAATAATGTGTGTTATTATATTGACGTTTGACAGCCTGATTTTCAGGGTTGAATATTATAGTTCGCTACCAAAAAGCGTAAACCCTCAAGACGGCTATTCAGTATTCACGAATGGAGTAATTTGCCTTTGTAGAGAGAGAGATTCTGTATGGAATCAGATTTAAAAATATATCAAATGTAGATTAATAAAAACGAACAGAATTCTAAGCATTTTTGTTTCGTTTTAAATTTTACGCTTGCATTCTCAACTATCAAAACTTTTTTTTCCGTTGCGTTTGAGTCGCGTCCCTGCGTGTCGCTGTACAAACACCGGGCTTTGCGTGTTCGTGTGTGTTTGATAGACGTATTTCTTTGTCACGTTTTTCATATTTACCAGTTTTCCAAGCTTTTGTTGTGGGGGATGAATTCATCGCTTAACGTGGGGTCCTGAAAGAGTTGAAACAACCTCTGGATGTGCATCGTGTTTCTGGTCTTGACCGCAAGTTTGTTTTATCAGAATTAAAAGTTGAAAACGAGCCATGCGAGTATGAAGACATTTTACATTTAATAACAGCGTTATCAAAATGAGTTGAAAGACTTGTTGTCCCGCATTTCATATTGGTTTTACATATATGCATAGGTTTACACACAAGTATGAAGACATTTTACATTGGGTGGCATGGTGGCGAAGTGGGTAGCGCTGTCGCCTCACAGCAAGAAGGTGACTCGTGGTGTGAGTTTGAGGCCGGTCGGGGCCTTTCTGTGTGGAGTTTGCATGTTCTCCTCGTGCTTGCGTGGGTTTCCTCCGGGTGCTCAGGTTTTCCCCACAGTACAAAAAAAAAACATGCGCTTCAGGTTATTCTGTCCGTGTGAGCATGTGTGGTGTGTATGCTCTGTTGAAGTGGACGCTGATGCAGATTGGCTGCCGCTATTTCACCAGGCAATTTGTGTGTGTGAATGCTGTGTGTCCTAAAAGGCGCCAATAAATAAAAAATGGAATGGATTATTATTATGACTTTTTTTTAGTTTTAAACAGGTATGGCTCTTTTGGACTTGATTTTTACCAATATGCCGTGTTTATGGCTCTCTCAGCCAAAAAGGTTCCGACTCCTGTACTAGAGGGTGCCGTGTGTCGTTTTCGACTAAAGAAAACAATGGGTAAGCCGGTTAATTAAAAAATAAATACGTTGTATTAAGGAAAACAGAACACGAATAACATTTTGTATATGGCTAAAGTACAGTACTGATAATCAGCTGATCATACATTTAAACTAAAAAAAAAAAAAAAAAACGGCAATCACATATTCATATCAAAAAGAGCAAAACGCTGATCACACATTTTAAACTAAGGAACAAAATGGATATGATCACATGTTCATATCAAAAACTTTGGATTCAACTTCAGCTCATGCTTTTCGGAGCAAGTCAGTGGCCATTGCAGCTGTGCTCTTTCGTTTAATCCTTACCACATTCACACGTGAACAAGAAACCTTCTAGTTTGCAGCCTTTGAACAATTGTATTTCTCGCCGTACGCAACAATTTCTATCTTAAATAGCTATTCCAACTAAAAGCCGATTTTTCAGTATTAATAACATAGCATTTAAGTAATGCTATGCATCCCATTACACTTTGTTATTTGGCAGACGCTTTTATCTAAATCAATTTACAAAGCGAGGAGCAACTGAAGCAATTTGTCTTGGTGTCTGTGGAGGCCAGCCACACCACATCATCTTCAAAAAGCAGAGATGAAATCCTATGGCCTTCAAACCAGATCCCTTCCGTCCCTTGGCTGCGCCTAGAAATCCTGTCCATAAAAAATAATGAACATGACCGGTGACAAAGGACAGCACTGACGGAGCCCAACATGCACTGGGAACAGGTTTGACTTATTGCCGGCAATGCGAACCAGACTCCTGCTCTGCTCATTCAACGAATCATACTAACGGATAGCCCTTATTAGAGGGTCCGTCACTCCATACTCCCGAAGCACACCACACAGGGCGCTACGAGGGACACAGTCAAACGCCTTCTCCAAGTCCACAAAACACATGTAGACTGGATTGGCGTATTCCCATGAGACCTCAAGCACCCTTGTGAGGCATAGACTTCACCAGGGAGGCTGAGGAGTGTGATCCCTCTGTAGTTGGAACACACCCTCTGGTCCCCTTTTTTAAAAATGGGTACCACCACCCCGGTTTGCCACTCCAAGAATACTGAGTCTGACCCTGATCTCCATGCAATGTTGCATAAGCGCGTCAACCATGACAGCTCAACAACATCCAGAGACTTAAGGTACTCAGGGCGAAATTCAGCCACACCCGCAGAGCCTTGCCACTGAGGAGTTTTCGGACTGCCTCAGCGACTTCAGTCAGGGTGATAAATGAGTTCTCTGCCACTGCTTCTATAGTTTCTGCTATAGAAGGCATGTTAGAAGAGTTGAGGAGGTCCTCAAAGTATTCCTTCCACCGTCCCACATATCCCCAGTTGAGGTCAGCAGCTACCCACCTTTACTGTAAACCAGTATTGGCGGGAAACCGCTTCCCCTTCCTGAGACGTTGGACAGTTTGCCAGAATCTCGCACACACACACACACACCAGGATTCAACAGTCGACTCACCACACCTGGTTACGTCAAATCACACAGCCACTAGTTTCGAACCCCACTGGGTATCTAAGTTTTACACACACTTTAGGATGTTCACATACATCACAAACACATTTGGTTCGCTTTGGAGCAGGAGAGAAGTGTGCCTCCTCCAGCCAGGCTTCAACTCCTTTTAAAAGGTGATAGCTCACTCTTCAACATGATGGCGTAACGAAGGACAGGTGGAACTGCTTCCGCCTGGGAGGAGCATAGGGAAGAGAGAGAAGGCACAACACAGCACCACACCCACAGAACATACCATTCACTCACTGAAAACAAACACGTCCCAGGACGTAACAAATTACAACAATTTAATAGAACAATATAGTTCTATAATGCTATTTTTTTCCTCGCATTACTTTTACTTTAGTTTTATCAGTATTAGTAACGCTACTTTTACTTAAGTAGAATATTGGGCATTTATCTTTTACTTTCACAGAAGTACTTTTTAACTCTAGTATCTCTACTTCTAATGAAGTAACAAAAGTGACTACTTTTGACAGCACTGATTATACATGTATATTAGTGCTGTCAAGGAACTCGTTGACGCAGTTCCTTTTCAACTGCAAAGAACTTGCTTGTCAGTATTCTCGGGTAAAACCTCTTTTCAAAAACGTGCCGTTCTTGGTCAGCAAACCATCTGTCAAAGCATCTGAAGCACCGGAGTACAGCGCCATCCTCAAGAACGCAATAAATTTACAGTGAATCTGGTGTAAGACTGCTGTGTTTTGTAGTGCTTTGACGGGGGAAGCTGGTGGAGGGTAGGGCAATCTCAGCTCATTACATTTTTAAGTTGGCGGCAAAAACAATCGTATATTCATGTGAATTTATGGAGTCTTTACATGCAAAATGTGTCGGACTTTAAAGTTTTTCTCTTTATTATTTATTATTACTTTACTTTTACAAAACTGCTGCCGGCACACAATAATTTCCTAAGGTGAGGTACCACTGTTCATTTAACCATACAATGAGGCAGACAAAAGAAGAGAAGAGGAGACACATACACGCATAGCCAGATGAGAAAGGAGACACTGTTTTCTTCTTGTCACACCGCTCGCGTACACCTGCTTTACAAACATTGCCTTTGCCGTCTCTCAAAAAAATGTGGTACTTAAAACTTTTGTTAGCCAAGCTTTTTGTAAGTCGGGGTACCACTGTACAGTATTACAGAATTCTTAGGAAACAGGTGTGCATGAGTAATAGGCGCGAGGGTGGGGCAATCTCGTCTCGTCTTAAATGTATGTATAGATTCGTCAACTCCTTATAAATGCACGGCCTCGGGACCGGAATCAAACTTGCAGATAGGCGGAGCATGTGCTAATACGTTGAAAGCGAAACATTTTGAACTTTTTGGCCAAATTTTTCCCAACTTATTCCCAAATTTTTTCTCAGTTCCCATTCATTTTGGCAAAAATAGAAGAGGGGATTCAACACAGTGATAAACACAGCTATGTCCCAACTTTATTTTGGAATGTGTAGGTCTCAAGAAATAATAAATTAGCCAATATTTGGCCAAAAATGTATTAATGGTTCACTTTCAACATTTGATATGTTTACTACATACTGTGTATGAAATATTAGTTTATGATAATTGTAAATTATGCCGTTCCCTTTAATCCACAATTTGTACAGTGTCCCAACTGTTTTGGAGTTGCATGTATTACACCTGGGGAGTTGTGTTCCAGTGGTAGGGGACATGAACTCGTGTCCGAGAGGTTGCAGGTTCCGAGCCCCCCGGGTGCCATGGCTTAGACAGGGATTATTAATTTATATGTAGGTTTTATTAATTTATATGTAAAAACATAAATATAGCAAACTGAGCAATTAACCTCCCAAATAAAAAAAAAATCAGTCATCGCTCCTTTATTGCATTATTGCTTAGATTGTAAATATTGACGTAACCTCTGACCTTTGCTCCTGCAGGTGCTGGCCAGTCTGCGGACAGTGCGGAATAACTTTGCAGCATTAACCAATGTGCAGCAAGACCGGACCACCACCAAGTGAGTGTTTGAAAGGAAGCGTGTCTGCATCCTGTGCTATCGAGAACCCATGTCTACCACACGTTCTGCTTTTGTAATTTCTCAGGCGGCCCAGCATGTGTAATGCACCGCCAGTGTCCAAGGCTTCCTTCACAGGTGAGACAGTGCTCGTTTGTGTGTGTGTTTAGGAAAACAGATTAAAGCTCTGTGCAAAAAAGTCATGTTGAATTGATTCTGAAAATGTGAAGACCTGGCTGAAGATGCTAAATTGATTGCACAGTAGCTTCAGGTGTGGGTCTGACTTGCTCTGTGATTGACTGATGCAAGGCTGAGACTCCGGACACAGTGTTTCTGGCGCCATCAACAGTAATGCCAGATTGTGCGGATTTGAAAAATTGATTTGGGTGGTTGGACATAATTTAGGCGGGTTTAGGTAGTTTGGGTGGTTTTTAGTTTAACTGGAAAACAATGTCTTGTCATTGACTGTTTTTTGTTACCTGCCAGTCTCCTGTAACGGCTACACTGTAAAAAGTACCAAAAGCGTGTCGTTACTTTAAATTCTTTTTTCTACCTGATCTAACTCAAAGCGTTTAATTTTCTGTCTTCCATCAGTTTAACGTAAACTTTGTGCTTCATCCAAATTAAAAGTAAGTCTTTTAGTGTAAAGTAAATTAATTTCTTTGAAAAAAAAGTAAAAATGTGCTTTGGAGCCAGATGATGATGAGAAGAGAAGACCTTGTTTCTTGGATTGGCCGATGAGAATTGGCCAATGAGCCAATGAGAAGCTTGCATTTGGTTTACGCATTTTTTAAAACTCTTTTGAACTTTAACATAAATTATAAACACATTAACATGATCTTGTTCAGTTGTAAGAAGGAGCAATTGAAGCGATTTGCCTTAAAAGAAAACAATAGATGTCTTAATAAGGTAATTATGTAAACAACCATGAATGTGTCACGTTATGTGAGCAGAGAATATGTTGTGTTCAGTTATTTTGTTATGATGCACGGTTCATGTTTATTAAGTGCCTTTATGTTTATTTAGCGACTTGTTTTAAGTTGTGTCATCATTGGCTCCCTATTCGGGGGTGTGGCAAGCCGGGGGTTGGATTCCGCTGTTCGTGTGTGTGTGGGGGGGTTTTTTGGGATCCTGAAGAGAAGTGCTTGGCGTGGTTGTGGCCGACAGCAACCATTAATAAAAACCCTTGTGAATTATCTGGCTTCCTCATTGCTGACGAACACTACAATACTTTTAAAATAAGAAATGAAAAAGACAAATTCATGCTTTTCCTATTTTGCAAAGCTGAAGTCACGGCACACTTCGCTAATAAAGAAGGTAAAATGCTGGACATGACTCGAGGAGAAAAGAAGCACACAGCACAAGCTGCACGAACTCTGCACTGATTCCTGCAGTACCACGGTGAACATTTAACTAATTCATTATTATTGGTTCATCTTCTGGTGAACGTGTCTTCAAGCAGCTCATGGCTCGGTGCGTGCAGCTAGTAAACAGTTCAACAGTGTATAATTCCCTGTTAGAAGCTCTATATACACAAGTGGACAAAATTGTTGGTACCCCTACATTTTTTCCAAAAAAATCAAGTATTATTCTTATGCTTTTTGAACAAAGTTATTTGCAGTTGAAAAGGAACTGTGTCTGTGTTTCACTCTGTGAGGTGAAAAGTAGGTCAGTGTCACTTAAACACTTTGCGCCCAAGTGGCAACACCTGAATTCAATGACTGTGAGCTACAGAACTTTATGAGCTTCACCATGAGGCTTTCTTGGTTCTATTCATTGCATGTTGCAAAACCGAGAGTAAAACAAAAGCAACTGTGATTAATAGCGTTAAAATTGACGCGATTAAGCACTTAATATTAATCACATGCGTTATTGCGTTAACTTTGATAGCATTATAGCATTTGAATGCTGATAGCATTAATTAGAACAAAACAAAAAAGGAGGGGAAAAATCTAATTTAGCCAAAAATAGCCTGGACAAAATTGTTGGCACCCTTTAAAAAACCCTTGCTTTACTCTTTCAGTGGACGGGACTGTCATTGTGGGCGAGACAATGGTGGTCTGCTCCACGATTGGTTCGCTTTGACCAGAGCAATAAAATAATAATGTTAATAATAATAATAATAATAATAGTAGTAATAACAACAAATGTTGCGTCAGAACGTACAAATGTTGCGTCTGAAAAAAAAAGAACCTTAAAAAAAGATAGATTTTTATAAAGTGCATTGCACCTGTTCCAAAAAAAATACAATACATTACAACCAAAACTAACCAAAAAAATAAATAAAACAAATAAATAAACAAACATCACCATAACGCACTGCACACATCATAATAAACAAACAAACACAGACCATAAATGAACAAGTAGCGCTGCCCGTCATAAGCATAGTTACAGTCACCAGTTTAAATTTAAATTCAAATTGTAGAGTCTAATCGCAGCTACTGATAATTTCTAGTCTAATGATTATTATTCTAGTGATAATAATAGTCTAATTTACTTCTGAACGAAGCATGGAGTTAACCATGAGCTGCCTTTTGTCCCGACACTCCAGAAAAGAAAATTCCATATCTTCCTGTAACTGAAAATGAAGCATAAAAGGCTCTAAGGCCAGTTGGCTGTCTGTTGTTTAAAATAATTGTAACTGAAACGCAGAGCACGACTTGTTTCAAACTTCTTCTTTTGCTGGCATCGCTGCGGATTGCACACCTGCTGCTGGGCATCTAGAACTCAACATGACTTAAATGTCGGGGTGATCGCTCATTCACTGTGGTCGGCCCGAAACTTTGGAATACTCTTCCTCCTCACATAAAAGCTGCCCCGTCCATTTTAACATTCAAATCAAGACTCAAAACTCACCTGTTCTCCCAGGCCTTCGAAGTGCCACTATAAGTACTGTCCCTCTATGCACTTAAGCCGCTTAAGCGCTCTGTTTCTTTTTTCTGCCTTCCTCCCTTTACCTTACTATCTTTTTGTTTTACTCTCTTATTCTTATCTTATCTGCCTCTCTTCTACCTCTTCTTCCGCCTTCTTGTGAAGCACTTTGGTCCACTGTAGTGGTTTTTAAATCGTGCTATATAAATAAACTTTGACTTTGACTTAACATGAACAGCATAAAGTGTGGAGTTTGTTCTGCCTGTGTGGACGCTGAACCCGCACCCAGTCATGTGATGAGAGCTGTGGAACCCAGGCCCGTTTCTTTTTATTGAACACATCTGTGATTTAAGCTGCTTTCTCTCGCATGTGCCACTGGAGGTTGAAGCTTATGCAAGGGTAACTGTAGTCGCCTCAGCATCAGCTTTGCTGGTGAAAGACCAGTAATGGTGTGCTGAGCAACTTTGTAATGTAGCAGTGTCTGGCTTAAGGCTTCGTTGAAAGAGCACACTTGTGCCAAATGTGCTCTCAGTCAATTTTTAAGAGACTGATTATCAGGAAAGATTATCCTATCAGGAAACGGGAGTGATGAGGCACATCATGAAGCTCCCCACAGATATCCAGCTGGATATGATGCCTGGATTGGGTTGGCCAAGGCAAAGAGCTCAGGCGGAGAAGGTGGTGACCCTTTTTTATCGCTTAAAAAGCAAGGGACACAATTCCGAACCAGCTGCTCCATGCCTTTGTCCAATTCAGGCCACCAAACTAGGTCTCTACAACACTGTTTCAGCTTCACAATGCCGAGATGGCCCTCATGCGCCAAGCACTCGTCCTCTGAGACTGACTGGCATTACGGCACGGTATCCACGAGCCACGCATGTGCCATTTAAACAAGACAATTCGTCTTTCACTCGCTCATATGGTTTTATTTCAGATGCGACTTGGTGGGGCCAGCCGGTGAGCACGTAATCATTAACAACTAAAAAGGTGGGATCGACTTCTGACTCATCAGTAAGTTTCTCCAACGACATGAATGAAGAGAGAGGGGAATGGACCAGTTGGATCAGGTCTTTGTCCTCGGACCATGGGCTTGAAAGAGTGTGTGATGGCACATAACGAGACAATAAATCAGCAACTACATTATCCTTCCCGGATGTGTACTGAATGGAAAAATCATACTATTGGAGACGATCAGTGCAGTAAGGACTTAATGATCCGTTCTGAGAGTAAATTTCCGACCATACAGATACGCATGCCATCGTTCACAGGCCCAAACACAGGCCAGAGCCTCTCTTTCCCAGATGGAGTACTTATGTTCCATCAAATTGAAAGCACGGTTAGCAAAAGCCAACGGCCGTTCCACGCCATTGTGAAGTTGTGAGAGGACAGCGCTAGCAGCAGTAGCCGAAGCGTCACAAGTGACTAGCGTAGAACAGTCAAGACTGAAACGAGCCAAAACAGGGGGACTTGTCAACAGTTCCTTAAGCGTGCGCACAGCGTCAGAGAAGTCTGCAGTCCAGGCCCAAGGGGCATCCCTTTTCAACAGCTGACGGAGAGGGTATGTAATTTGTGAGTACTGAGGTAAAAAATGCATATAATACGTTGTCATCCCCAAAAATTACGCCTCTGTGCTGCTGACGAAGGCTCTGGGACTTGATGTATGGCAGCGGTGAAAGACCCTCAACTAAAACGTGAAAACTGACAAAATCCACAGTTGAAACAAGCATTTCACCACGTTAAGGGTTAAGTTATGCTTGGCAAGCGCGGCATAAGTGGCCTTTAGTTGTTGGTCATGAACTTCTGCCGTCTGGCCGTGAACAATGATGTCGTTGAGGTAGATGGCCGTACCAGGGACCTCGGCCAATATGGTGGACATCATTTTCTGAAAACAACTTGGTGCTGAGCTGAGGCCGATAGGCATCCTGGTGTAGGAGAACACGCCCTTGTGGGTGGCAAAAGCAGTGAGGTTCCTGTTGTCTAGGTGGAGAGGAATCTACAGGTAGCCTTGGCGGAGGTCGAGTTTGGAGAAGAGTGTTGACCCATGGAAAACTGTTAGCTCTTCAATTGATGGTAGAGGATAGCGGTCCGAGATCACAGCTTTGTTAACAGACCGCAAGTCGACACAAACTCTAAGGCATCCAATTTCTATTTAGCAATTGTTAAGTTAGACACTCATGGTGAGGCATCAATCGGTTCAATGATGCCGTCAGCTTGAAGTCTGCCAAGTTCAGCCGTGACTTCTTCACCAAGCGCTAGTGGTATCCTGCGCAAGGGTTGGACAACTGATTTAACCGTGGCATCCACTAGGGGCTGGTGAGTGAAAGCTGTGGAATATCCAAGGCCCTGAAACAGTGACGGCCATGTGTGCTGCCAGGGACAGCCTACAGTCAGAATCTGCGTTCTTTTGTTGTCGAGCAACAAGAAATTCAAAGTAGTAAACAGATCTAATCCCAATGTATTACTGCCTTTACTAGTAATGTGAATGGGAAATCTGAGTCAAATTACTATTCTGAACAGGGGCATTTATAAGTCCAACAACACTTATTTTAGAAGAGCCCTAACCGAAGAGATTTAAGGATGGGGCCTGGAGGGACAGATGGGAAAGAAAATGCTCGTAAGTGGACATGTTAAGTAATGAGACTTTGGCTCCTGAGTCGAGGAGGAGAGGGATACGGGAGTCTACAATGTCAACAATGCATGTGGAGAAAGCATCTGATTTGGTGTTAATATAATAAATCACTGCTGGAGTTGTGTGTTTCGGCACCTGGGGCTGTGATGGTTGTGCTGGAACTGATCTGCACCATCTAGCAAAATGATTTGACTTTTGGCACCACCGACATATTTGACCTCGTGCTGGACATTCAGAAGCACCAGAGTGTGTCGTGGACCCATAGTTTCCACAACGCAGCTGCGTTGTATTTTAATGTACTGAAGTTATACTTGTTTTTACATGTAGAGGGCGATGCTTGCGCTGTGTCGTTACTGATGCACTGTTGCCAAAGAATTCAGTCAAAAGTACGATTGAAATGCAGCAAACTTGTGTGTGATTCTTGAAATCAGAGTTAAATGTTATGAAGCATATTGATACGGATATAACACCAAGTTTTGCCAATACTACAACGATGTGTGTGTGTGTGTGTGTGTGTGTGTGTGGGTGGGTGCGTGTGTGTGTGTGAGTAAAGTCAATGCTATGTGAGCGCGTGCACGGCTTTACTGGAGAAGACCAGGACAAACCAGAACAAAGACTGAAAAACAGCTTATATCCACAGGCAATTAAATGCCTGAATACATGAGCATCATGCTCATCAGCACATTTTAGCACATTCAGTGTGCATTCACCACTAACTCAAGACCTTCTGCACACTATAACAGGGGTCTCCAAACTATGGCCCGCGGCAAATTCTGAAAATATCAGAAATCAGAATACTTTATTGGCCAAGTTGCGATGACAACAGGGAATTGAGTTTGACTGACTCCGTCTTTTCCCCTCTTTCGGAAATATAAACTTAAATATATAAATAAAATAAAATAAAAGAAACAAGAAAAAGGAAAATACGAGGTCTCTTAATCGTACCGAAGCACGAATCGCCCTATGTGAATATACCCTCGGTCTCTCTCTGTGCCGTGCTCTGCTCCCGAGATCTGTTCTTTCACAGAAAGCCTGCGCTTGTAAAAAGCAATGCCTTCTGGGTCATATGTGTCTCACTCTGTTTCTGGTTCAGCTGGATGTCTGTGGAGTTTCAGCTACATGAGATTCCATGGATTTATATTGGAATGTCATCTCGACATAAGAAGGGTTTTAGAGTGGTTACGAGAGAAGGTGGATGGAGGGAGGTGGTTTGGCTCGTTTTTCACAACCTCGTGGATGTGCGTAGGATGGTGTCTTTAGACATTGAGCTCTAGGCATTGCCGTGCTTGGGTGTTTTGTTTTGTTTTGGAGGGCATATGGCTGAACGACCTCGACATCAGAAGCTCAGCTCTTAAGACATAACATGTTATGTCTTATCTTCTCTGGACCGCATTTTAAAATCAGCTCTGTCTTTTTTGGTCATGTAAAAAAATTTCCTACACAGACATAAAGAGTCACCTTGGAGATTCAACCATGGGTGTCTACGATGTGGATGATTCAACATTCAAACGCCTGAAAACTGACTATTCCCTCCCCTGTCTCCCTTCAGAGGAGGCCTACCAAAAACTGGCCACAGAGACCCTGGAGGAGCTGGACTGGTGCCTGGACCAGCTAGAGACCCTACAGACCCGCCACTCTGTCAGCGAGATGGCCTCCAACAAGGTGAGTTCCCAGCTTCCGTTGTCAGTTGACTTCACCCGAGTACATAAGGCGTCCTTTCACCTGACGAGAGGCTGGTGGGTTTTAGCAGGGCCTACGAGACATGCTGTTTCAGAGTCAACATGGCCGTTCAGCGAGATGTCCTTGTGGTATTTTGCACATTCTGAGAATATTGTGTTCAATTGAGAGTTCAAATTGAGTCAAATTATCTGGACACAATGTTATACAATAATGACTTCTGAGCACTCCTGCATATCACATGCAGAGACTGCCTTGTTTTTTTTTGTAAAAGCGCTGCTTTAAGAAAAACACTGACTGTAGTGAAACTTGCATGAAACTAGACAATTGACAAACATTACACTGTCAGAAAAACAACAAAAAAATGGAAAAATACACCTTTATAAGAGTAAACAGACCAAAAAAAGATTAAATTAATTCTGTTGCTCAGGTTAGTTTGTGGCCCATAATTTTGAATAGTTTGGTCTGCAGAGCTCCATAAACCCCGCACAGTTGGTTCGCTAATATGTCGATTGGGTGTGTGCTAGCTCACTGGTCTATAGCGTCTTTGCGTTGGTCTTGAACTAAGAAAAGCGCTATATAAATAAACTTAAACAGGGGGCTGTTGCACAAAAGTAGTATAAAGAAAGCCAGGATTTCAGAAGAAGCCTGGTTTAACATAGCTTTGTCCATAGCTCATCCTAGGTTAGTCGTTAAGCCAAGTGTAGATAGTTGGGATAAGTGCTCGTTCACGGCAAACTTAAACAGACCATGGAATCGCTCACAGAATCACAGAGTCAACAATGGATAAGACGCGTGCAGCACTTCACACCAGCAGAACAGCGCCTCCTCTTGACCAATTAAATGCGTAAGTAGTCCAACAGTAGTACTTCATGTAATTATTTGGTGTTGTGTGTAATATCGTAATCTATTTTATTTCTCTCCTCCTTATTAAAGAACAAGCATGTCTGGACAAAAAAGGACCAAGAAGCAAGTCGATTAAGTACATGAATATCTTGCACGCTAGCAAGTCACTTGGAAGAACATGCAGTGTGTCACGGTCCGTAGGCGTTGGACCCACATGCACAGAATGGACAAGGAAGCAGGAGGTAGAATAATACAATGGCTTTAATCAGAGTCGGGCAGGCAATTAACTGATATACAAGATGGCCGCGGCATGATAACTTCAACATAAAAGTCAGATCGCGGCTTCAAGATAAAGTCCGTGGTCAAGTGACTCGGGATCCATGACACAGTGGCTTGCAAAAGTATTCATACCCCCTGAACCTTTCCACATTTTCTCACATTTCTCACAAACTTGAATATATTTTAACATAATGTTTCATGAAAAACCAAGACAAAGTGGCATACAACTGTGAAGCACAAGCAAAAGTGTTTCTGTTTTTTTATTTTTACAAATAACAAAACTAAAAAGTACACTGTACATAAGCATTCAGCCCCAGAGTCAATACTTGTATAAGTATTGTAGTTTTAGTATTGTATTGTATTAGTATTGTATTCAATAATATTGTATTTGTAAAAAAAAAAAAAAATTGAAGTCATGTATAAGTTTCTTTCCATGACTGAACATTGTATTAATCATGGTTTGTTTTTTCCAAAAGCTCCAAGCTGACTAGTGATGAAACATGAATAAACAGTCCACCAACACTGTGCTCTCCCTCCTTTTTCATGAATGTCCAATACACTTATTAAGTTATTGTATTAGTATAATGGAGCTATATTTTGAGAGGATACAGTGATGACAGCAGTTTCAATAAATGCAGGCACATGAAAGTTGTATACATTGTTTCTTAAATCATGTTATGCCAAAAAAAAAAAAATAACTGAAATGATTTGGTCTGTATTGTTCCCTGACCAGTCGACCATTCATGTCATCTGGGAAGATGGCAGAATTGTCCCAGTCAATGTTCACAGCAACTTCTCAGGCTGGAAATATTGTGCAGCAGTGCTAAACACACATTTCTTATTGTTCGGCAAATACTGCCTTTATTCGGGTATTCAGCATCTCCAACCGATTAAAGGAACCTACCACTTGAATAAAGTCACGCTGACTTGCACTTGGATCACTGTACCATACACACTGGGTCACTTTCAGCTTCTTATTGGACACTTCTGAACATGTTTACTTTACATAGATCACTTGAGTCACTTTTTTTCATTTTGCTCATTTTATTGTATTTTTATCTTTTTTTTTTCTTAATTTCCTTGTTTTAATTACTACTTTATATATTTGTTTGTTTTTTTATTGCATTTTTATCTCATCATTTTATTGTATCTCTTTCTCGTATGTACCCCCCACCCTCCATGTTTAAATGCTGGACGATTGTAAAAATACATTTCATTGCATGTTGTACTGTGTATAATGTGTATATGACAATTAAAATTATAATTTGCTTGAGTGCTAATACTTCTTCGTCCACAACTTCATCTAACCAAATGCCAAACAGCATGCCAAAATCAGCTTTGTAACTTCATCAGCCATTTCCTAAAATCTCAAGACCTGCAATGATATGTATTCATGAAATATCTGAAAGAAAAAATGTAATGTAAGCAATACATTGTGGGAACTTTATAATATTATAAGTTACGTTAAAGATATATTATAACTTTATAGTAATACTTTACTGCATAATTAGAATGATGCCAGGTGTTTACAGAAGACCATTTAATCATTGTAAATCACAAACATTCAGTGAAACTCATTGTGGAACAGACCAGGATTAATATTAGCCTGGTTGTTAGCCTGGTCTGGGGCAGGCTAGCTTCTCAGAATAAATCTCCATGGTAACATGCCTTACGTGGCTTTATCCTACTTTCATGCAAAAGAGTAGGGGCTAAATTGAGCCAGAATAAGTGTAAAATCCCAGATTAATCCCTTATCTCGGTTTTGTGCAGGTCAATAGTTCTCAGGTCACAGTCATAGTCTGTTATGATGAAATCTGCCTCCTGAAGACTCTGCCTCCAAAACTCGAAGAATTGACCTAATAACAGCCAGTCGAGTGTCATTAGACGTCCCTTCATAAAGATCCCTCAAACACTTAATCTCTGCAAAGTCTTGTTTTGCTGTTGCTGACATTTTTGAGCGTTTCCCTTCCTGTTTTGACCAAGTGTTTCGAACCTTGCCTGGTGTTTAACTTCTCGACCCTAAGCCACCTGTCTCAACCTTCTTTGCCTGTCTGACCTCGTCTCTGGATCTCTCTTCTGTTTTGGTAGCATTCATTAAAAGCAAGTTACACATGGATCCTTAAGCCTCTGACCCCTAGTTACATAGTCATAGTAATAAGTCAATTTCTTAACAGCAATGACCAATGAATAAAATGCAACAATCTTCTATTTTTATACATTTCCACACATGGGCTTTGAGACAGTTGAAATTGTAAATTTGCCTGAAACGTCTCCTTACGCTTTCACCATTTCACGGTGTTTCTTGTGTTTATCAAGACTAAAATAATACATACATATTAACTGTGATCTGTGTGAAGTAAAGCGTGTTTTCACCTTTGCAGTTCAAGCGGATGTTGAGCCGGGAATTGACGCATCTGTCTGAGATGAGCAGATCTGGCAACCAGGTCTCTGAGTACATCTCCAACACTTTCCTAGGTAAACACCAGACTGCTCAGGAGGCGCGCTCATGAACACTCGCTGGAACAAGCACAACCTTTAGTGTGACGGGGCTACACTATAGTACCGTTTGGATAAAAGAGAACGAGAAGATTAACAAACATTACTAAATTATAAACGGAGAAGTTACGTTTTACAATTTTTTGAAAAATTCAAGTTTTACAAAATTACAATTAATAGACAGAAAGTGAAAGGTACAGCTTTCAAGTTTGAAGCTGGAATCTAGAGTTAGTGTTGAGGAGACTAATGGCCTGGTTCAATCTCTTACACTCCATACTCCTGCATCCCAGACAAGCAGCACGATGTGGAAATGCCTTCACCGCAGACCCAGAAAGATAAGGAGAAGAAGAAACCCATGTCTCAAATTAGCGGAGTGAAAAAACTCATGCACAACACAAGCCTCACCAACTCCAACATCCCGTGCTTCGGCGTGAAGACGGACATGGAGGACTGTTTGGCCAAAGTGAGTAAAGAACGTTCTCTGTCCTCCTGCTCACAGAACTCAAACATTACAGACCAGCAGAAGCTTACAACTGTGCTGCTCACCACAGTCTTGTTTTTTTATCACATGCTCAATGAGTAACCTTGTTCTGCATACATGTTGAAGCTGCAAATAATATTTTTTTCTGGAGGAAAGCTTTTTAACTCAGTTGAATCGTGATCTTGTCTGGTGTCCTACTCAAAGCCGGTCTGTATGTTTTAGGAGCTGGAGGACATTAGTAAATGGGGCCTTAATGTTTTTAAAGTCACAGAGTTTTCCGGAAACAGACCATTAACGGTTATGATGCACACAATATTTCAGGTGAGTTTTTGTTGATTTCTTTTTGAATGAGGAAACGAGTCCTAATGAGGCTTATTTGAGTAGTTTTTAGAGTGTTTTCACATATTGTTGAACTGGAACCTTGTTCACTTCAAATGAACCAGAAAGGGAACCATTGCAAAGTGACCTCTGTCAATTTGCTGTTCACGGTCTAGTGGACTCACAAGAGAACCTGGTACTTTTTTTCCACTCTTTACCTGGTACTATGTTGGGTCCGAGGACCCAAAGACTCAGTTCCTCAGCGGAGGAAACAATTTAAGGATAAAAAGACACAACGAGTCATTCAGATGTTAGCTTGCCGTGGGAGCAGCCGTCGCAGTCTGCACCGACCGACTTTCTCCACGTTCGCCTCACTTGTTCTTTATTTATACAGTTCACAACAAAGAGGTTTCACACTACAGTTCTTCAACAGGATATTCCTGTGAGCCTTTGGTTGGGACAGCTGTTGTGAACCTGTAATACAGGACGTTTCCGTAGCTGGTCCGCTTACCTTTAACTGGTCGCAGGCTGTGACCAGTTTAGCAAGTGTGAGAAGAATAATAAAACGGGAGGATGTGTTAACCATTGACTTGTCCTAGCTTTTAGGCAGTTTTGAACTTTTGAACTCAACAGTTACATGTTTAAGAAAGATTCTGAATTAATATTAAATGTCAACTTTCAACATAAAATACAGAGTATCACAATAACTCTAACATACTAACACATTTTTTTCCACTTTATAATAACTACACATTTTTTATCATTAACTATGGATAAATAATAACTATTCAATGTAAATAATTTATATAATTGAAATAACAGATACTTAGTAGCACATTTGTTCTGATGATAATGATCTAATGATAAGTCTCATTAATAGGTTAGTTATTCATTGTTAATTTATACTTATCAACGCATGCAGACATGATTACCTGTTACAGTAATTCATGAAGAATTTATAAACTTGTTAATACAGTCGACTCTGTATATGTGCACCCCCAACTTTAAATTATAATGTAACCACAAAAAATTGAACAAATTAAACCTTACAAATAAATTAATGATAACTGTAATGTGTTGGTGTGTTACGCAAGGTTTTATGTGGGAAAAAAAAGTGCGCTTTAAGACAGTTAAAACTGTGAAAGGCGCCTAACAAATGCTCAGAACTTGAACTTGAAGTAGTATTACAATAATTTTAGAGGAGTAATACTCTTGCTGTGTGTTCCATGGAAACGTGCACAATTGATCCTCGTTCACCTTCCTGCTTCTCTCAATAAAAGCGAAACTAATAGAGTCACTCCAACTCTGCTACGTTATTATCAGTGTTGGGAGTAACGCGTTATAAAAGTAACATATTACACTAATATATTACTTTTTGCTGTAACGCAGTAATGTAACTTATTACTTATAATATATATACATTATATATATTATTTTATATATAAATTATATTATATATTATTTTCAGTAATATATTACTCGTTACATGCAAGTAACACTTGCGTTTCATCAAATCTTTCACTTTCAAGACAATAAATCAAACATTTAATATTTCCTGTTCGTAAATCAGTCGCCTCTTGCTGGTGCAGCATTGTATTTTGTAACGCTGCTCTGAGCTCGAGGTGTGCAGCTATTGGCTCTGAGCTCGAGGTGTGCAGCTATTGGCTCTGCCTGGTCCGCGTCTGCGCACTGCACAGGGCCACTGGCTGCAAATTTGATGAACATTTAAACTAAACATTTACTAAACAACAGCCGGTGGTACATTCGCAAGATGGTCTTATGCGCATTGTTTCAGTTTTGTTAAAAACAAGAACATTGTGGTGAAATGCATCCTCTGTGTAAACGCAAAAGAAAAGCATCATAAAATCATAAAATAGCACTGGCAATTAAAAAAACCACCTGGGACGGTGCAATTTGACCGCTTAACCTGGGAAGAGAAAGAAAACAGCAACGACAATGTCCTCTGCACTTTATGGCCAGAAAGCAGGACAGTATTGTGTGGTAAGTCATTCAAAATGAATAAAACGGCACTGAAGTTTACATAGTCCTGTTGTGTCTGATATCAAATATACCCAAATAATTCACAGACTGGAGGAAAATCGCTTTATGTCTACCATACTTTTAACACGCATTAAGGTTGCTGGTTGCCCCTTGGCGCCCGAGGGGCAACCTGCAACCTTTCGGACACGAGTCCATGTCCCCTACCACTGGACCACAACTCCCATGTAATATATTACATTTGAGACAGGGATATTGTAATGTAACATTACTTTTTTCAACCAGTAATAAGTGGTCATTGGGGACAGTGCCTCTGGAGTGGCAGACTGGGGTGGTGGTTCCTCTTTACAAGAAGGGGGTCCGGAGGGTGTGTTCCAACTACAGGGTGATCACACTCCTCAGCCTCCCTGGGAAAGTCTATTCAGGGGTACTGGAGAGGAGAGTTCGTCTGATTGTCGAGTCTCGGATTGAGGAGGAGCAATGTGGTTTCCGTATCGGACGTGGAACTACGGACCAGCTCTATACCCTTTTCAGGATCCTGGAGGGATCATGGGAGTTTGCCCAACCAGTCTAAATGTGTTTTATGGACTTGGAGAAGGCATTTGACCGTGTGCCTCGGGGACTCCTGTGGGGGGTGCTCCGGGAATATGGATAATCGGAGCCCTTGTTACGGGCTGTCCGGTCTCTGTATGACCGGTGTCAGAGCTTGGTTCGTATTGCCGGTAGCAAGTTATTTCCATTTCCAGTGAGAGTTGGGCTCCGCCAAGGCTGCCTTTTGTCACTGATTCTGTTCATAACTTTTATGAACAGAATTTGTAGGCGCAGTCGAGGCGGAGGGGGGATCCGGTTTGGTGGCTTCAGGATCGAGTCGCTGCTTTTTGCGGATGATGTGGTCCTGTTGGCTTCGTCGGGACATGATCTCCAGCTCTCACTGGATCGATTTGCTGCCGAGTGTGAAGCGACCAGGATGGGAATCAGCACCTCCAAGTCCGAGACCATGGTTCTCGACCGGAAAAGGGTGGAGTGCCCCCTGCAGGTCAGAGGCCTTCCCCAAGTGGAGGAGTTTAAGTATCTCGGGGTTTTGTTCATGAGTGGGGGAGGATGGAGCGGGAGATCGACAGACGGATCGGTGCTGCGTCCGTGATATTTAGGACGCTGCATCGGTCCGTCATGGTGAAGAGAGAGCTGCGCCAAAAAGCAAAGCTCTCGATATACCAGTCGATCTACGTTCCTACCCTCACCTATGGCCACCAGTTGTGGGTGATGACCGAAAGAACGAGATCCCGGATACAAGCGGAGGAAATGAGGGTGGCTGGGCTCTCACTCAGAGATAGGGTGAGGAGCTCGGCCATTCGGGAGGAGCTCGGAGTAGAGCCGCTGCTCCTCCGGGTCGAGAGGGGCCAGATGGGGTGGTTCGGGCATCTGATAAGGATGCCCCCCGGACGCCTTGCTGCTGAGGTGTTCCGGGCATGTCCCACCGGAAGAAGACCCAGGGGCAGACCCAGGACCCGCTGGAGAGACTATGTCTCCCGGCTGACCAGGGAACCCCTCGGAATTCTTCCGGAAGAGCTGGAGGACGTAGCTGGGGCAAGGTAAGTCTGGCCCTCCTTACTGAGGCTGGGAGATCCGTGCTTCGGTACGAATGTCCCCCCTCCCTACTCCCCCACTGGCCTGCACTCACACTGCCAAATTTACATTCGTGCTTCAGTACGCTTACGTTGCGATGTATTAAGTTGCCGGTAGATGGCGTAGGTTTTCATCATGCTTTGTCACTTTTTCTTGGAATCAAAATGAGTCGAAATGTATATGTTATTAAGCATATAGATGGGGACAAAACATTCATTATTATGGTACAATGATTTCAATATAAACAGGAGAGCCGCGCTTTCACTGAAGCAATGGATTCTTTCACTCTGGTGAGTTTGTGGTTTATCATTTTTCAATCGTCTGGTCTCGCAAAATCTCTTGATTAAAAGATTGATCGCTTTTGTTGCACAAAAATGTGCTGCTCGTTTGAGGAGGCGCGTGTATTTTCCCGTTTGAAACACTGACGTCACGCCCCCTGATCCGCGCCCGGTCGGGCCCATGGAGGATTGAGCATGTTCTGAATGTGGCTGCGGAATGAGACGTCTCGTTCCCTGACAATTCAGGGAACAGAGGTTAAACAAGTAACCATAGACGTTTCCTTTCATCGTCAGGTCACTTTGACGTCTATCAGTTACCTGACAATGGTATAATACAACAGGCCACATCCAGGACAGCATCCAACCGAAAATGCCCCTCCAGCGCACAGAGCCGAAGAACGGATCTTCCACAGCATCTAGAGTGGGCCTAGCCCGAATGGTAATAGCACTTGTGATATGTCTTAATTGCGTCAACGATCCAATTCGAGAGTCTCTGCTTGGTGATGACATTCCATTTCTGCCGACCACCATAGCAGAAGAGTTGCGAGCATCTGAAGCTCTCCGTGTGCCTCAAGTAGATGCGAGTAGAATGTACTGGGCACAACGGATAACTGGACAAGTCTTGCTCCCCTGTGAGGAGGGCCTGCAACATCATGACCTGATCCCTGTAAGGCAGTGGTTCCCAACCTTTTCTTGTTTGAGGCACCCTTGGAAAGCCTTTCAAAAGTTCCCGGCACCCTTATAAGGAAATTTTAAAAACATTATTACCGTATTTTTCGCCATATAAGACGCACCGGCATATAAGACGCACTCAATTTTAAAGGAGGAAAATCTAGAAAAAAAAGATTCTGAACTGAATACTGTAGTAAAATATTTTATATCAATTGTATAAAAGTTAACAGCAGTTTAAGAACAATTGTATGTCAGTAAAGTCAGTATAACAGTGAAAGTAGGGGTGGCCGGTATACCGGTATTGAGATGTGCCACGATATGGATTTTGCAATCATTATTAATTTAAATTATTAGAATACCGCATAAAGACAAAAAAAAAACTATTTTTTTAAATATGTTAAGAACATGTTTTAAATGGCCCATATATTTGGATGAATATATTTTGAAAATAATCTCACTCACTTAAAAAATATATTAGTACAATGTTTCACGGATACATTTCTTCACCGTATATCGAACACTGCATTTACTGTCCTTTATTGAAGACAGGGACACACAGAATGCTGTTGCACACCTTTACATTTTACTCGTTTTCTGTTTATGTCTCTGCAAGCATTATCCCACTGCGCAAAGAGTAGTCTAAATGACTACTAATAGACGTCATTTTTGGACGTCCCAGTTCGGTCTGCTGAAGGTGCAGAATGTAACTCGAAAAGACCTACTTTTCCGGAGGTCCAGAAGACGTCTGTAAAAAGTTGAACAAAATAACGATATAATAAATATTAATAGTGTATATTATGTATATGTAGTATAATAAATATGCAATAATATAACTACTAATAGTCAAGTCGGTGTATTCACAACATTAAAATAAAACTATTTTGAAAGAAAATGCAGTTAAGCAATCAGAAAAATAAAAAGCCACCTTGTATGGTTGCCAAAAAAAATACAAATATTACACAAGCAGCACAACAAAATAAAATGTAAAGACAATTATTTGCATAAGTATAACAAAAGTAAAATATGTGTATGACAAATATGCAGACAAATAAATAATGCAATAATGTAACAACAAAAAAACAAAACAAAAACACCAGTGTATGCACAACATAAAAAACAGTTTAGTGAAACAAATTCTTGAAAGCACAATATATATATATAATATAAATAAATATAAATATATATATAAATATAAATATATATATATATATATATATATATATTTTTTTTTTTTTTTTTTTTTTTGGGTGACCGCAACTCCCCCACTTGGTTCAGGAGCATGTTTAAGGTGGTTGTGCACTGCTTATCTAAAGATGTCCTCTGTAGCGCTGGTCTCAAACATCAATGCTGCATCTGTACAGATAGAAAGAATGTTTTACATATGCATATACAACAAAGTCCACATCTCCGTAATGCTAAAACTGCCATGCGTGAACTGTGGCAAATGTTTTTTCTTATTTGTGTTGTTCATTGACTTGAATCAAAATAATTTTTCTTATCAATTTTGAAACTTAATCAATATCTTGTCAGTATTTAGTATTTTTTCACTGTATGTCCGGCTTGCCTGGAGCTTGCACTTGAGCTTTTCACTCACTGCAGCACACACACTGTTGGTTATTTTATGTGTCATTGTAGTTTAACACGGGCCTACCTCTTACTGCTTTATACATCCGTGAGGTCTCTAGAGTCCTCTGTCCTTTCTTCCCCCTCCCCTTCATATTAAACAGGGACACTAAAGCATTGGTGAAGTGCCTACACACAAACAAGCAACATATTAAATACATTTGTTTACATCATGATGACAGACATCAAAAACTTAACACACATTATTGAAACACCATATGTGGAAGCACACCTGACCTGTCATGCAATTTGTGCTCACAGTCCACCGTGTTTCTTCCTCCCATCCTTTGAAGCTGTAGAACCTTTCTGAATGAATACATATATTGAATACAATTACAAAAACTACATAGAGTTATGTATACAGTATACATTTTTTATACAGTAGTGTACAATAAAACATTAAATAAATACACATACTCTTCCATTATAGTAACACACTGAAAATGTTTTAAATACTTTTTATGATTCAAAAGGAGCGAGTAAACAGAGGATGACTGATGTCTGATTAAGCAAAACTCACCACCCCAAGGTAAAGGGAAGCTGTCCCTGAACCACAAAAAGTATTATTATAGAAATTACCAAATTACCATTTTAGGTCTTTAAGCAAACAAATGAAAACACTTCACTCAGTTGGTAATGTACCCTGAATGGTTAGTGTGGAAAGAGCTTAGTATAAATCTGTGCTGTAGACAAACTCACCGTGCCTTGGCCTTTCATAAGGGGGATGTCGGGAGGCATCTCACATATCACATGACAGGATCCAGGCTTCAATTGAAATTAGAGTGTGTATTGATATTCTGTGTCTAAAAAGGAGTTGTGAGAAAACAGAATGACAAGAAAGTTTGATAAAAGCAAAACTCACCACGCCAAAACAAAGGGAATGGATGTCTTACAGTTCAGCATTGTCAAAAAGTAATATTACAGAAATTACCAAATGACAGTTTTAGATTACATTACAAACAGAATAATAACACACTTAATATTAAGGATGCACCAACTCATAGAAGTGTGTTGAGTATTAATGTGTGTCTTTAGACAAACTCACCATGCCTGGGCTTTTCTTCTGTGAAACCTCGACACGAGCAGAAAGAAGTGGCTGGAGGAACATCCCCTACGCTTTTGAAAGAATTTTGAAAACGAATATTGTAATCTGTCATGTCTGCAATGCTAAAGCGCTAACTCTTAAACCTATAATAGTATAACAATGGCAACAGTAATGTCAAACGTTATCACTTTTAAGCACAAAAAAACAAACCAAACTTACCTCAAATTAAACGACAATTTTGGTGGATTTAATCGATTCTAAGAGAAGAACGCTGTTCAGCTGTCTGTGTAACACTTTGGATAATGGGCGCCAATTGCCAAACGCGGCGGTGGACTTCTGACTGAATCGTTTTGAAAAATAACGCGGAACCGGAAGTGATTCCGCCACCAAACGGCCAGGAGGAATGGGTTGACAGATCAACAAATCGATAAATAAAAACCAAACCTTTTTCATCCGATTTATAAAAGTGCAATATACCATTACATGATAAAATAATATTAAAAAAAATAACGTGGTCTCATCATAAATAGTAGTATTTGTCAAAACGTCCTGCACATTTGTGGAAGAAAAATTGCCTCTAAACATATTTTGAAAAGTTGTTCACACAAGATGCAATGACAAAAAAACAAAACAAAATTAACCCAAAAAGAAATCGTTTGCATGTCTTAAATAATATATACATTGCTTCCACAGCATACTTGTTTTTAAACAGACTGAATATATTGAATATATCGAATGTTTTTATTGTTTGTTTGAACGTTTTTTTTTTTTGTTTTGTACTTCTTGGAACCTATAAATATCATTATTTTATTAGATTATCACGGTCGATTAAAGACGTCTAAATGACTTCCAGACACGGAAGTCTAAGCGATGCCTAAATTAGGTAATGTTTCGACGACACAAATATTAGATGTCCATAAAAAGTCCAGATCAGGTCTACGACCGACCGACGCGATATAGACCTAATCTGGACGTTTTTTGGACTTCCAATGTTTAGTGGGATGTCTCTGTTTTCTAAATTGTGCACCTCACCCGATAGCTTTAAAGATTCGAATCAACAGATTACCCCCCTCGGGCGCGCCGCAGACTTTGTTTAGTGCGGCCGCCGGCTTCTATTTTTGAGAAACGTGAGTTTCCGTGTGCGCCGCATCTCAGCCTCTGTTTTCCACCTCTCTCACATTTTATATGCACGACTCCTTCAGTAAACTCAAACAGGGGCGCCGCGAATATATAATAGAAAATCGCTTAGCGGACGCGCTCATGCCCCCCCCCCCACGTGACATGAAAAAAATGCCGCCCTGGGCGACTGCCCCGTTTGCCCATGCCTAGAACCGCCACTGACGGCACGAACATTGCTAATCAAATACAGTTTGTACTTCACGCGCAAATGCGTGAAGCTCCGTTTTCTGCGCTGTGCCTTTAAGAGAGCGACTGTTTTGGTTTTAAAGACGCACTTGAGAAAATCTGCTTGTTTTATTTTGATCGAAGTTCGTTTTCGTTTGGAAATAGTGGTTTCATTCTTTCACAAGATTCTGCGTGAGAAAGAAAGCGAGACAACGTATGTAATACTGCGGTATTGCACACTTAGATGGCGGTGACCGCGCTCCGCGGATCTCTGTATTTGCCAGACGCACCAACTTTTCACCCTCAGTTTTGGGGAAGAAAAAGTGCGTCTTGTACGGCGAAAAATACGGTATTTATTTATTAATTTCATTTCGAGAGTTTGCATGCAACAACACCTTATACCTAGTCCTAGATGATATGAGAATACTGTTTACACATTCTGCCTTATTAAAAAAATAGCAATTTTTTCCCCGAATTTTTGGCGGCACCCTCAAAAAATCTCACGGCACTCCTTAGTGCCGCGGCACACCGGTTGAGAACCACTGCTGTAAGGCATAGGTGTCAAATTCTGGCACGCGGGCCAAATACGAGACTATACCAAAGGACTACTAGTAGTGGTGCACGGATCGATCTTTATTATCGACACTGGGGTCGAAATACATCAATCCAAAAGTCAAAATATCGATACTATGGGGTATTTTTTAAACCAGTGATAATACTAATTTTGCATGAAATATAATATTTTAAATTAGCTTGTATACATGTAGGCTGCAAATAAAGAAACGGAGCGCTATCTATTAAAACACAGCTGTTAGAGTTATGATTTGTTGGATTGACATTTAATTTCATTACATGATCCATTTTCCAAATGTTCAATGTTCTCTGCCACTGGTGTACAACGTGATCTGATAAGGTTTTGTGGCCAGTTGTAAAACCGTATAAGGGGGATCAACGAAGTTGTGGGGTTCCCAAGACCTGGGTCTGGGAGGGCCAGCGCTCTGACGGGAGTCCCTCCGGTGTGGACCGGGGAGAGCTTGAGCCGCTGAGGCGGGAGGGTCTAGCAAGGTTCCGTCTGAGCTCTGAGGCACCCCATCAGGTAGGGAGGCGCTAGCCAGAGCAACCCATCTGATGGGAGGGGAGTTGGTCCCTCTCCAGGCACTCGCCATGGAGGGAAGAGTGACCGCGTGCACGAAGCACTTTGGAGTCTCTGCCTTCTACCGCGCAGGGAGAAATGTCTCGACCAGAGGAGGCTGGTAGGAGTGGATGGAGTGTGTAGGTGCATATGTCTTTCACGATCAAGTTGGCTAGCACCAAAGTGGTTCTACATCCACCTGTGGATGGACCTCGACAGTAGTTGCTTGATTGTTGGAACTCACCTGCACAGGTGTGCGTACACCTTACCCAGTTACACAACCTGAAATGGCGCGGTTTCAGTCAGTCAATCTGTTACGATCCTCACGGAGCAGGATGCAGGGAAGCAGAGCCAGGGACCATAGTGGAACAAAAATGAACGTTTATTGATAAAATTGTGATGAAAACGTACAGAGAACTCAGATACATGAAGAAGGTGCAACGACATTGACTGACGAGGACCATAGAGACATGTGAGACTTAAACAATGGTTCAAATGAAGACCAGGTGAAACCATTGAACCACATGACTACAGACACAAACACGGCCGGAAACACGGGGATCACGGGAACATGGGAGCTGTAATCCGTGACGACGTAACACAGCTGTACAATGTTCTCACCTTGTGGTTCACAGAGCACATCACAGTTTGTAGACAAATAACTGGGGTGTTTGCACTTTGTTCTCACATTTTAAATGCAAGCACAAACTGGGGCTTCACAAATGTATGAACAAACCACTTAGCAGCCGCACAGATGGATTTATTTTGGGTCTTGTACCCTGGGTGGCAGCTCCGTTCGCCCATGACTAAAACCGCCTTGTACTTGAAGAGTACACCTCTTAAAATGTTTAGTTATATTTTTTCATAAGACAGCACTGCATGACTCTTTGACACAATGAAAAGTAGTCAGTGTAAAGTTTCACATCTCTCTCTCAAAGAGCAGAAGAACTCCTACACCAGGATGCTCTTCTTTAGAGCATGCGTGGGGAGTTGTGGTCCAGTGGTAGGGGACATGGACTCGTGTCCGAGAGATTCCTTGGGCAAGACACTGAACCCCACTTGCCCCACGGGCGCCACGGCTTAGGCTGCTCACTGCTCCGGGTTTGTGTGTGTTCACTTCACTGTGTGTATGTGCACTTTCACGGATGGGTTAAATGCAGAGCACAAATTCAGTATGATCCCTAGTGGCCATATTGCCATCATCTCACTTTCCTCCTCCTTCCTTCCTCCTCCTTTAACTACAGCTCCACCTTTAACACGGTCATCTCACCCAAAAATTGGCCACACTTGGACTGCCCCCCTTATTTTGTGACTGGCTAATGTACTTTCTACCAGACAAACCAGGAAGTCAAGTACCATTATGAACATTGGCAAGGACCACACACACCCTTAGCACAAACTGTTTCGTCTCCTTCCCTTTGGTCAGAGATATAGAAGTCTGGAATGCAAGAACTCTAGACTAAGGAACTATTTTTACCCTGGGCAGTCAGACTACTGAACAGTCAACCCAACACTTGATGTCAGTTCATGACTTCATGCAGATACATGCACCTGTCACTTTCATCAGAAACAATTTTGACATTCACCTGTCACTTTCAGATTATATATCATACTGTACTGTACTTTTTTTCATTTGTCGATTCTATACATAACCAAATGGAATAAAATGTGTTCCATAGTCAGGTCACTTCGACGTCTGTCAGTTACCTGACTGTGGGATATCGGATGGCTGACCACTCGTGCCTCAAATCTTTACAACCGGCCAATGAACGGTCAAGTTATAATCATGTATATCGAGCATCATGCTCGTTACCTTTCTGATGATTAAAGCGTTCGTGAATGCCTTCATCTCTTCAAAGTCAGGACAGGACACTATCGCTCAGGCATGTACACCGTCTACGCGACCTGCTTTCGTCACCTGGTGCCAGAAAAACAGAAATACACTGAGTTGCCCCGTCGGGGCGATTTACTCGTTTCTCCAGCAGAAACTCAAAGAAAGATTGGCCCCGTCCACTCTGAGGCTTTGTGGCCGCGATTCCGCCTCCCATGACCTCATGAAGGTGAAGACAGTTGGCCGGCACGATCTGACAATTAGGTTCTTGAGGTGCTAGGAGGGTGGCCCCCTCCAGACCTCTCCCGACCCCGGAGTGAGATTGAGCTTGGTCTTGTTGAGCCACTAGAGACGGCGAGTCTTAAGTTGCTCACACTGAAGGCTGCATTACTCCTAGTGCTAGCCTCAGTGAAAATGGGTGGGGGACCTAGAGGCGTTCTCTGCTAATCCTCAGTGCCTGACCTTCGGCCCTGGAGACTCATACCTAGTGCTGAGACCCAGGCCTGAATACGTGCCCAAGGTGCCCACTACCCCCTTCAGGGACCAGGTAGTGATGTTGCAGGCCCTCCACACAGGGGAGCAAGAGCTGGCTGGTCATCGGTTGTGCCCAGTATGTGCGACGCGCACCTACTTGTGGCACATGGAGAGCTTCAGACGCTCACAACAGCTCTTTGGTTGCTATGGTGGTCGGCAGAAAGGGAATGGCGTCACCAAGCAGAGACTCTCGCACTGGATCGTTGACGCGATTAAGTTCGCGTATCACATCCGCGAGTTGCCTTGCCCGCTAGACGTGAGAGCCCACTTTACCAGGAGTGTGTCCTCATCGGCCTCTAGCAGACATGTGTAGAGCTGCCGGGTGGGCTACACCCAACACCGTCATTCGGTTCTACGAACTGGATAAGGCATCGGTATCCACGCTGATACACTGCAGTGGAGGGCAATACCGACACGGTCTCTGGGGCCAGTCTCCGCTTCCAGTGTTCTTCTACCTTTGAGCTAGGCTAGAGACACGTAAGTCCGCTCAGCACACCAGACGGAGGACCAAGACCCCTGGGGGGCTCAGCTTCTGTTCCCCCTGTTGGGTGAACAAGCGTAAGGGGGGGTTCCCTGGTGCCATCAAGTCCAGACTAGTTGCCTAGTTCCTGGCTGTGTTCCTCCACAAGAGTGATACTCGCCGAGTATGACGCCGTTGTTTTCGGTAGGGATTGGGTTGAGTAGTAGGGCTAGGCTCTCCTCGCTTTCCCGAGCTTTACTTTGTTTTCGACAGACACTGGGCTTCCTTCGAAGAGTGATGTCTCGCGCTATCTCAACGCAACACTTCGCACCAGGTGAGAGGTGTTCTCTGTCGACCCTGGCGAGGGTCCCCCACGGCATGGGTCTAGAGCCAACAGATTCCTTGATTGCCACAGTGGAGTTGAGTGCTATTACCCTTCGGGCTAGGCTGACCTCTAGATGCTGTGGAAGATCTACTTACTGCTCCTTGGCCAGATGCGCCGGAGGGGGTCTTTTTGGTATCCCATAGTCAGGTAACTGACAGACATCAAAGTGACCTGACTATGAAAGAGAACGTCTATGGTTACTTGCTTAACCTCAGTTCCCTGAATAGGTCAGACTTACGAGCATGATGCACGCACCGCCTTTTATACCACCTGGTACAGGTCAAAGGCGACATGCAAATTTATGCAACCATGAACTTTACCGTTCATTGGCCGGTTGTAAAGATTTTAGGCACGAATGGCTAGCCATCCAATATCCCAAAGTCGGGTAACTGACAGACATCTCGTTCCCTGACCTATTCAGGGAACTGAGGTTACGCAAGTAACCATAGACGTTTTTTGATCATCCAGCATTTAAACATAGGGAGGAGGGAGGGGGATGTATTCAAGGAAAATACAATAAAAAGAAGATAAAAAATAGAAATACAATACAGTACAGTAGATATGAAATATGAAAAAATATACAAAATTATAAAGACAAAAATACAATCAGGGTTAGATGAGTCATGATTACACATCCACCCTTTATTCATTGCACGTAAAACTAACAACGGCCACCACAGCAAAAACTACAATTGCATTAATTGCGTTTATGTGCGTTAATGTAGTTTTTACCTTCTCGTGTAATTTAACATAACAAGTCATTTGTTGCAATATATAGACAAAACTCAAACTGTCTGTCATGGAACAGGAGAGAGACCTGCTGAAGACGTTTAAAATCCCTCTGGACACTTTCATAACGTACCTAATGACTTTAGAGGACCATTACCATGTGAATGTGGCGTATCACAACAACATCCACGCTGCTGATGTCACGCAGTCTACACACGTACTGCTGTCAACTCCAGCGCTGGAGGTAATTGCACACATGCACGCTGTTATCACTTCACTATCACTCTCCTCTACTTACCGTCACTCACATTCACTCACTTTCAGTCACCATTACTCACTATCACTCACAATTGCTCAATGTCACTCACTATCATTGACTATCATTGACTATCACTAACTATTACTAATAATTAGGGGTGGGACGAGAAACAAGACGAGACACTAGGTTCACAAGAACGAGACGAGATGAGATTTAGATTTTTTTAAAATAAAAAAATATTTGATAAAATGTAAGGTTTTATTTAACTAAAACATTCAAAACTGTTTATGCATTTCACTGTTGATTGCATGCAGTGATAACCAGTAAACCAACATAATATTGATCGTACAAAATATGATGTCATGAATTGCCATGCAAGTAATTTCACAAAAAAATGTAACTGTCAATAGCATAAAAAAATCCATTAAGTGCAGTCATTAACACTATTTATAAACACAGACAAGTCTTCTAGTAAATTGCAAAGAATGGTAGAATCATTTTGGCATCAAGTTCAACTCAACATCATTATTATGATAAAATTCACAGTGTTCATTTTAGCTCTAAAAACCCCAAAGTTTGTATTACATGTTGCAATGAAGAACATACCATGGCATAAAATAACATGTAGAATAAAAAACATATGTAGCACCCTTCTCACTACACCCTGATAAAACACTATCTACACGAGTTATAATGAGGGGTGCTTGGGTTCTCTTTTAATCTGTACTTGCCACGAATGGAGTACAAGAGATATATATATATAACGACAATATATATAAAGTTAAACAATGAAAAACCCAGAGAATGTATCTATATAAAAATAGAATGTAAACTTTCTATTACATTCTAATATAAAAAAACCTCACCGAAGTGGAAATGTTAAATAGCCAAAATTGTATAATACAAAATAAATAGGATGTAAAATCACCCAACGTAAATGATCTCCTTTCAAAAGGTAACAAAATAATAATCCACAATCATACTCTTTCACAATTAAACAATTATGAAACACACTCAAATGTCCTCCAAGGACTTTCTCCAAGAACTATAGAACCAGATCGATGATCAGATCTACTCACGACCTCCCAACACGCGTTGCAGGCCTGTGTTGAAACTTTTGTGATCGAAGCAATGCTCTCTGCTCAAACCCTCGCGATGTTGAACATGAATGTCCCCCGCGTCGTTGGTGGATAGCGTGACTCCACTTTCCACACCCTCCGTCAATCTCGGGGCAAACTTGCGTGCCAAACACCAGTTGTCCCGGCTTTAAAATGGCGACCACAAAGTCGGTTACACTCCTCAGTTAACTAACTGACTTGAGAACTTCAACTCAATAATCACATGATCAAAACACGCAGATTCACTCACCAACACCTTCAGTGTTAGTTAAACCCACGGATTTCGTTCGCGTTCACTTTCCCTCTCTCTTTGGGTGTAGTTCACAAACTTTGCCCACGTTCTCTCTCCCTTCTTCCTCACGATCCTTCTCCCGTGCTATCTACTTTCTGGCCACGCCCCTTTTCCACGCTCCGCCAATCGCGTCCCATTCATTTGAATGACATCATTGACTCACCAATAAAATCGCTTATGCAAAGAAGGCATACAAAATAACCAATAAAGGTTACTTACAAACACATTGATAAACATTAGGGACACATGACTACTCATTATTCATACAGACATAACATGAATAAATATAACTCTGGTCCCAATAAATTCAACATTAAGACAATGAAACAAATAGATAATGAAACAAGATAAATTGCTGTCAATAACAGAATTAACAGTAGTTACTTGAATATTAGCCGAATAACTATTATCAGGCTACACATATTTATTGAAAGTGTCCAGTCAATTATTGTTTTGCTGCAGTAATCATCTGCTTTTCTCGCATATTTCTGCTCTAATGCAGCGAGAGTGAATCGTTTTAATAGTAATGTAATACAGGGGCATTACTAGGGGGGTGCGGGCCGAACCGGGTGACACCAATCACAGGGGGTGACACCAAAATGAAACAAAATGCGAATTTAACAGAGCAGACATAGCTCGCCTCGAGCGTCGATCGAGTTGGTTTTGTTTTAATATTCATAATCGATCAAGACGGTCAAGACGTCTTACATTTAAAGAATCACCTAGGTATAATAATGTTACTGTTTGTAAATTACTAACATTACTATTGGCCAGCCATGGAAACAGGGTATCGGCAGGTTTCTAAGAGTTAGATTTAAGACTTTTTAAGACCTTTTTAATACCGTTCAAAATGAAATGTAAGACCTACTGTTGTGGGTGTGACGGAGCAGAACTGAGAAATGTCAGGTGTTTTCCGACAGGTTTCCACAGCCGCTACGTGTGTTTCACACTGCAAGTGGGTCTCCAAAGCTCTTATTCCCATTGTTCCAAGTTTTTTGCACAGTATGCAGCAGACTTCGCACTCATTTCCACTGACTGGTTTTAACCATGAACCAAAATTAGGATTATGTAACCAGTTTTTGTGAGTGTCAACCTGTGAGTTGAGCGAGCGCAGCTTGATTTGAGCATGTGCGTCTAGAAGCTCGCACACGTATCTTCGCGCTCGCGTTAGAACTGACACACGCTCACGTTCAGTCTGATCAACTACCAATCTTTTTAGGACGAACTTGACGCCTTCCTCTGATTGGTCAAAGTGAACTAATTGTAGAGCAGACTCCCACCATTGTTCCGCCCACTATGACAAGGCGCATTTTAATTAAATTATCATTTTTAATAGTATTCTATCTGTAATCAAGGTCTGATTGGTCACAACCACATTTGCAGATATCTATCCTAAGTTGGAGATAATGGACATCATTTACAAATAAAACTATATACACCGTAATTACTCGACTATAAGTCGAGGATTTTTCCTTAAAATTTCGGGCTGAAAGTGGGGGGCTCGACTTATACGCGCGGTCTACCGAAATAGAAAATATTTTACTCAGAACAGTGCGCAGATATTTCACCCTTTCTCACAAAAATTAACAGCAGAGACACAAGCGCGGTAATTAAACTAACATTTATGACGTGAACTAAATAAATCTCTCAGAAACCGGCACAAGTCGGACAAATGAGTAGCACTCTGCTCGCTGCTCGTCTCATGCTGATGCTCCGCTCTCACACACACACACACACACACACGCGCGCGCGCAGACTCGCACACACTTTCGTCTCAGCTCTCATATAAGAGCGACTTTTCTGACTCCAGTCTCTATTTGGCGTGATGCTTAACAAAAAAACGAGTCACACGATGGATTTTGAACGTAGTATTTATTCCCAAACCAAAAGTTAGCTTTAGCCGTCGCATCTTTCCTCTTAAAGGGGCAGAGCACTTTTCCTAAAATTCTTTAAAATTATAATGTAGCCATACCAATTACAATTTAAACCTTAAACATAAATTAACAATAATTTAAATAGATTATTACCAACATAAACAAACAGGGTTGCTTGGTTTTTAGGTTTCCTTTACCACCGAGGATGTCTGAATAGTTTTATTATTTCTATTGGATTAAAGAGCATCTGAACAGGTGTTCCATCATTTTTCCCAGCGCCGCTTTCCCGATGGGCCCCAAATAACCACAGTTGACTTTATATGAAACCCAAAATTGGGTTTCTACTCATTTCTATTTTTTCACTTTTCTCTCATTTCTTTCCCCCGACTTATAAGCGGGTCTAAACAAAATACCACAATCTCACAGCTGAAGTGGGGGGGTCGACTTATAAGCGGATTGACTTAAAAGCGAGTAAATGCGGTAGTTTGAAGATATCTTTAAATATAAATAGACTAAAGTTATGAATCAAATTAAAGATATCTTAAAATTGTATTGTCACGAGCTGTCCCGCCCATCACTGTTTTGTTCCTGTTGTGTGTCGGACTTCATTTCCCATGTGCCCTTGTTCCTAGTGTTTCCGGTCATGTGTGTAGTCACGTGGTTCATGTCTCACCTGTTCTTCATTGTCGTTCTTCACCTCGTTTCCATTTGTATTTAAGCCTCACCTGTCTCATCGTCCCCTGTCCGTTATTATCGTCACCACAGCATAGTCCAGAGTGTTTCCCCTAGTTTATTTCTTGTATTGTAGTCTTCGTCTGTTTGTCTATATTAAAACCTTCGTTGCACGTTCCCACGATCTGCAGAATAACGTGACAGAAAAAACGGACCAAACCAACAGGAGTATGGAGGGATTTCTGGAGTCAGTGGCAGCTCCAGAATCTATCCGCAATCCTCTCTTCCACTTCCAATTGGAGACTATATTGAAGGTGTTTGAGAAGCAGAAGGAAATCAACGGAGCATGGCTCAGGCAGCAGCTCAACATGCTGCAGCCCTCGGAGATCCGGGCTCTTCCTCGGAGTTCGCCGGTGGGCATGGTCCGAGATGTGTGGTTGGAGCTGTTTTCCGGATCAAGGTGTGTGCGCCACATCAACAACCGCGTCAGGACCACACACCGTCTGGTGCATGCAATCTCTGACCCCTTGGTGCCAGTCCGATGTAAATGGGTTCGAAACCAGACAAACAAGCTCCGTCCCTCTGAACTGTTTTCTCTGGCCCGGTGTGAATAGGCTACGCGCGTACGCTCACCGTGTGTTCCCGTGTTAGTCGCTCCCGGGTTAAACACGGCCGCGTTAGCCGCACCCGCGTCAGCTGCTCCTGAGCTAGCCGCTGCCGAGCTAACAGCACCGGCGTCAGTCGCTCCTGAGCTAGCCGCTCTCGCCCTAGCCGCTACCGCTAATGGGTTAGCCGTTACCGCTATCGCTAACGAGTTAGCCGCTACCGCTGACGATTTAGCCGCTACCGCTGACGATTTAGCCGCTACCGCTGACGACTTAGCCGCTACCACTAACGAGTTAGCCGCTACCGCTGACGAGTTAGCCGCTACCACTGACCAGTTAGCTGCTACCGCTGACGTCTTAGCCGCTACCGCTAACGAGTTAGCCGCTACTGATACCGCTAACGAGTTAGCTGCTACCGATACCGAGTTAGCTGTTAGCGATGTCAAGTTAGCGTTTGAAGTATCCGAGTCTGAAGAATCCGAGTTTGCAGAATCCGAGTTTGCAGTATCTGGGTTTGAAGTATCCGACCTTTTCGTTAATGCATTTTTAGTTTCCGAGTTTCAAGTTTACGAGTTTAAAGTTTACGAGTATCACGTTTCCGGGTCTGACGTTGCCGTGTTTAGCGGTTCACCCACTGCTACCGCTACCGGTTTGGTCGTTGCTAGATCGGAGGTCTCCAAATTGGTAGCGCCAGAGTCCGTGGTGTCCGAGCCCTCGCGGTCCGAGTCCTCGTGGTCCGAGCCCTCGTTCCCAGTCTCGGAGTCCTCGCGTTCCCTGGTCTCTAGTTCACGTGGTCTCCGTTATCCCGTCACCCGGACTTCGCCGCGGCTCCACGC
Organism: Paedocypris micromegethes; assembly: GCA_028031935.1. Classification (NCBI taxonomy): domain Eukaryota; kingdom Metazoa; phylum Chordata; class Actinopteri; order Cypriniformes; genus Paedocypris; species Paedocypris micromegethes. The sequence continues at coordinate 41,779 of QKNR01023116.1, read as the reverse complement.
CATCCACCTGGCCACGCTGTGGTTCCGGTCATGTGTGTAGTCACGTGGTTCATGTCTCACCTGTTGTTTATTGTACCTCGTTTCCATTTGTATTTAAGCCTCACCTGTCTCATCGTCCCCTGTCCGTTATTATCATCACTACAGCATAGTCCAGAGTGTTTCCCCTAGTTTATTCCTTGTATTATAGTCTTCGTCTGTTTGTCCATATTAAAACCTTCGTTGCACGTTCCCACGATCTCCGGCTTCTGTCTCCACCGAAGATCGTGACATGTATTTGACTTGTAAAAATGTGCTTTAGATATCTTAAATGTAAGATATATTTAATTAAATGCATTTGGAGATATCGTCAACTCCAATATGACTAGTCATAAATATTTGGATATATCTTTAAATATTTTACTAATATTACAAATCTATTAACACTAGTAACAATATATTTAAAGATTATAAAGTGTAGGCTTACATTTACGCTATTATAAGCAACAGCAACGCTGCCACAGCTCACACGCTGGGGTATGTGATAATAAAGTGATTTGATATCACTATATGCAATTGTAGTTATCTCTAATGTAATTTGAGAATAGGACTAGGAGAAACTCATTTAGAGATATCTACAAATATTTTTTAATGGGAGTGTATCTAGTCGAAGTAGATTTGTTGTGACTCGTCAGAAATGTTTTATGATTAGTCGACGCGAAGGAATAAATGTTAATTCCGATCTCTGTTTAGCCGATTTTAATTTGAGCAGACGAGAACTGAGCTCAAATCGCGTTGCGCTCGCTCGCAAATCTTTTTGGCACTCAATGGATCCCGTACACGCGCTCAAATCGTGTTGCGCTCGCTCGCGAATCTTTTTGGCACTAAATGGATCTCGTACACGCGCTCAAATTGCGTTGCGCTCGCTTGCGAATCTTTTTGGCAGTAAATGGATCCCGTAGCCTAAAGATCTAGTCTAGCGGTTCATACAGAGACCTGTAAGCTCCCCGCGAACACGGTTGTTGAACTCGGTTCCGTCTACAGTATTTTGTTCTACGTGATAAACGAAACGAGTTAAAATGTATTTAAAGCCAAGAAATAAAGTCCTTTTTACAAAGTCGGTTGCATTTCATTTTTAAGACCTTTGAAATGTGAAATTAAGACTTTTTAAGCCCTTATTTTTACATAAGGGTATGTAAAAACCCGGTAGCGTTAGCGGCTAACCCGGTAGCGTTAGCGGCTAACTCGGTAACGCTAGCGGCTAACCCGATAGCGTGTGCGGCTAACCCGATAGCGTGTGCGGCTAACCCGGTAACGCTATCAGCTAAACCGGTAGCGTTAGTGGCTGCAAACTTAGAAACGGTAAACTCAGAAACGGAAGACTCAGAAACAACAAGCTCAGAGACGACATACTCAGAGACGACATACTCAGAGACGGCAAACTCAGAGACGGCAAACTCAGAGACGGCAAACCCAGAGACGGCAAACCCAGAGGTGGATCGTACGCGCGGAGAAGGTTCACACGGGAAATGAGCAGACAGTTCGGATTTAGTTCTGTTCCACCTGTATCGGACCGGAACCAGCGGGTCCAAACATGCGTGAATAAAACGGTGGGAGGTCCTCACCCGGGGCAGATTAGGAGTCTTTTCCCTCCACGCACACCGCTGACCTGAAAACAGTTTAATCGAAGCATCACGGATCATGGCTGCCGGCGCCCAGAGAGGCAGAGCCCGAATTTCCGCGGCCTTGAGAAAGCGCCACTGTTCCCACAGAGCTGCCTCGGTCACTCCACATTGTCTGGCGCAGGTTCCCGTAATCATCCGCAACTGAGCAAAAAAAGACTCATGGCGACTCTCCACATCCAACACCTGGTCAATAAATTCGTCCATGGTTTCGGTGGATGCTTAGTCCAACTTCGGTTGTGGTCGGTCAATCTGTCACGATCCTCGAAGGAGACAGGAGCCGGAGATTGTGGTAACATAAAACACTATTTTTACTAATAAAACAAAGACGATAACACACAAAACCCAGGAGAACTCGGGAGCAAACTAAAGACACGCAAGTGTGACAACCACATTGACCGACACGGACAAAGAGATAGGGGAGACTTAAATACAGAATATAAACGAGGTATAACACACAACAGGTGAGACGGGAACTACGTGACTACACACACGACAGGAAACACTGTGAACAAGGGCACATGGGTAATGGAGTCCGACACGGAACGGCGACAAAACGGTGACGAGCGGACCCGCTCGTGACATTACCAGGAAAAGTAACTATTGCGTTACTTTCTGTGACAATGTTTTTTTTTTATTTGCCAAATAATTTGGCTTCTGTTAATATTAAATATGTTAAATTAATGAAATGGACACTAAATAAATTAAATTATTATTATAAAGCACTGTACATTAATCTACACCATTTTAATACGAGAGACCCCTATCAAATTCAAAATAGTATTGTAAATATTATCATTAATATAATAAATAATAAAGCAAAATAGATGGTTTAAAACTTTTAATATTTGTATACAGTATTTGGACTACAACTGGCCAACAAATAAGTCTAAATATAAATTATGCTTTTTAAGCAATTAACATAAATAAACGAATACATTTCACAAAAGTAAACAGTTCTGCTTTCAGTAAATTTTGTTAAACAATGTACCAAAATTAAACAACAATAACAAAAATGTACACTCTTTCTAGTGCAAACAGGTAGTAAATTATGGTGCATTCAGTTTGTATAGAACTCAATTTGGTTAAAGTGAGCCAGAAAGGAAAAAGTGAGCTCAGTTCTTTTGCTGTTCACAACCTAGTGGACTCAGAAGAGAACTCTGAAGTTTTTCGCTTCTCTTCAGCAGTGAACAGACCCCAGACACTTTCTTCTTCACACGTGAATCTGTTAATTTCGCGACCTCTCTCCTACATTTTCCTCCTCTCTTGTACGTTTTTATTACTTTAATCACGGCATTGTTTAATTTTTGTTTAATGCATTGTTTAACGCATACATTTTGTCAGTAACGATAACGGCGTTGCAACGGAAACCTTTTTTCCTTTTTTGCAAAAGAAAAACTAATTGCGTTAGGTTACTTGTTACTGAAAAAAGTAACGCTGTTAGTAACGCCGTTATTCCCATCACTGGTGACTGCTCACTCATAGGGAGAAGTCCGGGCTCACTCAGAGACACTGTCAATTGAAACGCGGGACGCTCGTGCACTAGACCTTTACAAATTTTAATTGCACACACTATAGCAAAGATGGCGCCAAGTTCTTGCGATATCACAAGATGCAATCGCATCTCGCGAGAAGCATCGGATCACACCCCTAATAACTTATAATTATTTTATTAACTTTATTCAGATACAGTATACATATTTGGTTTGAGTGTAATCGACTTCTCAAGTAAAAATGATCAATTTTATTCAAATGATTTTGTGAAGCAATTTTAATCGGATGATCAAATAAAGTTCAAAGTGAGCGTGTGAAATATGTGTGAAAAATGTGTGAAATAAGTAAATGGCTATGATTATCACTATGACTATGACAAAGACAAATAAAGCAACATATATATATATATATATATATATATATATATATATATATATATATATATGAAACACATAATTAGTTTAATAGTCATTACTTCAGTCTTGAAAAACGCCACTTGTGTGGAAGGTGCGAATAGAAGGGATAAAAACGATACCCTGGTTAGAGCACACAAACGCGTGTGTCGTTTATTCAACACTTCCAACAACATCCGGCACACGCGTTATACGTCACTATGACGTCAGAACTTAACTCCCAACGGGAGAACAAACAGAACTGCCTTTGGCAATGTAACACAGATTACTACCCGGGTGAATTATGTATAGTCACCACACACGTCCCCCCAGAATTCACACACAAAAACAAACTCAACGGCGAGGCGTACGGATTACTCTGCCGCAGCGGCTACTCCGCGTCACCGTTTCTGGCACCGCACCAGCGGTGGTTCCCGTCTGCCGCCCATGTCCACAACAAAATGTTTGTCACCGGCCTCCAAAACACGAAATGGACCATCATAGGGCGGGTGCAGGGGACTCTTGTGAGCGTCATGGCGGATGAAAACAAAACCGGCTGACTGCAGACCAGCAGGGATGTGGGACTGAGAGACGCTGTGATGAGAAGTGGGGACCGGCGTGAACAGCCTTGCATTGTCCAGGAGGGTGGCCCGCTGAACAGAAGCAGACCACGGGGCCGTAGTGCTGGGAACAAAATCTCCCGGTACCCGCAGCGGTTGACCATAAACCAGCTCCGCCGACGAAGCCTGGAGGTCCTCTTTTGGAGCAGTCCTGATGCCAAGCATGACCCATGGCAGTTTGTCCAACCAGTTGCCGTCCTTCAGACTGGCACGAAGAGCAGCCTTCATTGCTCTATGGAATCGTTCGCAAAATCCATTAGCCTGTGGGTGAAAAGCAGTGGTGCGGTGGAGCTTCACGCCCAGGTGCTCTGCGACTGTATTCCACAACTCAGAAGTAAACTGAGCGCCTCGGTCGGAGGAGATGTCTGCAGGGGTGCCAAATCGGGCAACCCAGGTGGTGATGAATGCTCTTGCCACTTCCGCAGATGTGATCGCAGAAAGTGGTGTGACCTCAGGCCAACGCGTGGTCCGATCCACCATGGTCAGCAGGTGGGTGTAGCCGTGAGAGTTAGGGAGAGGGCCGACTAGGTCTATATTGACATGATCAAACCGTCGTTCCGGCACCTGGAAAGGCTCCAGAGGGGCTTTGGTGTGACGATGTATTTTGGCCCGCTGACAGTCGACACATGTGTTGGCCCAGTCTCTCACCTCCTTCTTGAGGCCCGGCCACACGAACTTAGCCGCCTCTGTGACGCTTTCGTGCCAGGGTGGGAAAGGTTGTGGCTTTTCCTAAATGATAAAAGTGTCCTAAAAGTGTGCCTAAATGATAAAGGCACACTTTATCATTTTATACGGCATTGGATGGTAATTTTTACAGCGATTATAACAAAGTGCCAGCTACAGAAACCTTCGGGTGCGCGGTGAAATGAACCGCGGGTTTGAGATCACATGGTGTGTTCACGCTCTGAACTGCTCCGAGAGCGTTTGAAAGAGTTAAACGAGGCAAAAGAGCCGAATCTATGACAAGAGCCAAACTTCCCATAACTATAATGAAGACCTTCTGTGCGAAAACACTGATGCGTGCTGTGACGGACCAAACGAAGTGGTCGATTGGATGAAATTGAAGGTCGCAAATAAAAAAAACGCGGAGTTTCGCTGAATTTGCGTGAAATGGCACAATCGCTAAATCCTGGAGGGACTGATTAATGAGTACTGTCTAAAGTAAACGAATGAAATCAGTTTATTTACCTTTCAAGAGCGCGTGTGCGAGAGGCTAATGCAACTGAGAGAGGAGACGAGGATCGGTGTGGAATGACGGACACACACACACACAGTTATACAGTGTACAGCTACAATTCCAGCCATCGCTTGTTTATTGTTTTTTCTAACTGTGTTTTTCTTTGAGCATGCAGATAACTAAACTTATAAGAAAATACTTGCCACAACATTTGGTCTACTATATTGTGAAATAATTTCTTAAATATAAAAATTTATTTTTTTTTAATGGACAACCATTTGTGTTCTATGGTTCTTATTTGTTTGTGTTTTAAAGATTAGCCGGATTTACACTCCGAGTTTGAGATCTGAGAAAATGAGCCTTTGGTCAGAACCAAAGTAATTTCACCAATTGTGTTGGTTTGGGGGCCAATTGTGCTGCCTTGTGTGTCAGCGGTGGCATCTCAATGAGCTGGAGTTTCCTTCTCTCGGTTTTGCCCTGTCTGCCCTGTTCTGCCCGGTTTTGCCCTGCACTCCCCGTGGGTTTGCCCTGTCTGTTCTGATCCAAACTTCCTTCTTTTTCAGGCCGTATTCACAGACCTCGAAATTCTTGCTGCCATTTTTGCTAGTGCAATTCATGACGTCGACCACCCGGGCGTCTCCAACCAGTTCCTGATTAACACCAGTGAGTCTGTGTGTGTGTGTGTGTGTGTGTTTGATTCCTTTAGAGCACATCAAGTCAGAGACACTTCCCCCAACACGGCCCTACTGGTGGCTAAACCCATATACACTGTATATATATACAGTGGTACCTCTCTTAAAAAATGAATTTGTGCCGACAACAGTTTCGTTAAATAGGATCCATAAATTCAGACAAAATAATTTTATAAATGATAAAATATTGGTAATATAAGTAACTTAATTACAGTTTTAGTTGTAGTTTTTACAAAACAGGTATTTAAAAAGCATATAAAAGTTCTGTGTGACTAAAGGAAAAATAAATAGGTTTTCATCTTTCAGGTCGAGTGTAAAGCATTGCTATACAATCTGACGTGGTCTATTTGTTGTTCTGATCACGTGTCTTTTAATAAATATGCACATTGGTGACAGTCTGTGAAGTCACGCACATGGAGACACATTTTATTCAATTTACCAACACACCAGAGCGTACACATGCCAATAAATCTCATAAAAAACTAATTAACTTAATAGAACTTGAACTTTTTTCCCCCACATTTAATCAGGCTTTTATCAGCCTCCTTCAGTTCAGGTTCACTCTCTTCTCTCATTCACAAAAATGCATCTAAGTCAAAGAAATGCCAGGAACGAGGACATGCATTTTCACACCTATGGGGTATTGACATCCAGCAGCAAAGACCCGAACACGCTTCTCTCCCAATGGCAGGTCTGAACGCACATTTTCACACGTCCAGAGTTACGATCTGTGATCGCTCTGCAAGGGAACATAGCAGGGTCTTTTTATAACAGAAAAAGTCTTGCGGTAAGAAAAATATGTATTTGCTTAATCTTGTCTTGCTTCATTTCTTCATAACAAAAAATTGTTATGTGTTGTTTCTTTCATTATGAGAGGTACTACTCTCTGTCCCACTTACATAACTTTATTTCCTTGTAAGCAGCAATAATACAGCAGATAACTGGGAGTTGAGCATGTTCAAGTTCAAGTTCTGAGCATTTGTAAGGCGCTTGTGTTGTCTTTCTGCGCAAGGATTTAGAGCTTTCCTGTCCTGCATGATTTCTCACGTACTGTACACTGACAGACTGGAGAAAATCTGCAAGACTTGGCTGAAACATGCATCTGTGACGCTGTGTCTTTGCAGACTCTGAGCTGGCTCTGATGTACAATGACTCTTCAGTTCTGGAGAACCACCATCTCGCTGTGGGTTTCAAGCTGCTACAGGAGGAAAACTGTGACATCTTCCAGAACCTGACCAGGAAACAAAGACAGTCCTTGCGCAAGATGGTCATAGACATTGTGCGTTCAGTAGAATTTGCAGTGTAAAATGGCGTGTTTAGTCAAACTAAACCTTGTTTCGTGTTCTGGAAGGTTTTAGCCACTGATATGTCCAAACACATGAACCTTCTGGCTGACCTGAAAACCATGGTGGAGACGAAGAAAGTCACTAGTTCTGGAGTGTTGCTCTTGGACAATTATTCTGACAGAATACAAGTAAGTGACGTGATGATGGAACTTTGAACATTTAATACTTTATGATCCAGATCATTCAAGCCTCTAAACTTTACCATACAGGCTTACTATAAGACCTACAATTAGCATTTTGTCATATGTCTCCAGGAAGCTGTTGCACAAAAGTAGAATAAAGAAAGCCAGGATTTCAGAAGAAGCCTCGCTTAACATAACTTCGTCAGATCGTTCTGGGTTATTCGGTTGCACCAACGCTAAGCTTGGATAAATACTTTCCGCTAAGTTAAGGCAGGTGTAGATTATTGGGATTAGTGCTTGTTCAGGGCAAACTTAAACAGGCCATGGAATCGCTCACAGAATCACTGAGTCGACAATGGATATGACACGTGCAGCATTTCTCACCAGCAGAACCACCTCATGACCGATTAAATGTGTAAGTACTCCAAATAACCAGTTAATTCATTATAGTTAATTAATAGTTAATAATTAATTAATAATAATTAGTTAATAATCAATGCAATTGTTTGGTGTCGTGCATTATTTGGTAATTTATTTCATTCCTCTCCTCCTTATTAAAGAACAAGCTTGTCTGGCCAAAAAAGAACCTGACAGCAAGTCAAGTTTAAGTATAAGAACATCTTGCCCACTGGCAAGTCACTTGATGGAAGAACATACATTGGCTTGCAAAAGTATTCATACCCCTGAACTTTTCCACATTTTCTCACATTTCTCACAAACATGATCATATATTTTAACGGAATGTCTAATGAAAAAACAAGACAAAGTGGCATACAACTGTGTAGCAGAAAGAAAATAATAAAGAGTTCTTTTTTTATATAAATAATTTAAAATGTAATGTAAATTTACAAATAACAAAACTAAAAAGTGCAGTGTGCATAAGTATTAAGCCTCAGTTTTGTATTTGTAAAAAAAAAAATGAAGACTGAACATTGTATTAATCATGGTTTGTTTTTTCAAAAAGCTCCAAACCGACTAGTGATGAACCATGAATAAACAACAATGTCCACCAACACTGTGCTCTCCCTCCTTTTCATGAATGTCCAATATAGATTTTGATCCAGTGTTGTTTTGGGAGGATACAGAAAAGACAGCATTTTAGCTTTAAGGGTTTTAAGTGTCAAAAAATAAATACCAAAAAATGAATTAGGAATGTGCGTTGACCAAAAGCTACATTTCCCACAATGCCTTTTCGACTCCGGTAGCCGTGGCAGTGTTTCCACAGTTTTATGTTTTTTTTCTTCATTCACTTGTACAGTTTGATTCTTCATTATTGGAGTTCTGTGTGTTTTCATAATCCGACAAAATGTAAACAGATTTATGTCAGAGCAACAAGCAAACAAAGGTTTTCTACGTAACTGCAATTGTCACTTATGTTATGATGAATAATGAGTTGTGTGGGACACCTGGCCATTACAGGACCAGGGACAGTGGCAGATGTGACAGGATGGCCAGGTGTCTCACAGTTATTTAATATTAAAGAGGAGTTACATTTACATTACATTTGATTACATTTAGTTACATTTATAAGTTACATCCGGCCCTTTGAGGACAGACATTATGCTGATGTGGCCCTCGGTGAAAATGAGTTTGACACCCCTGATCTAGACAGTCCAGGAACGTACGCAAGAATCCTCTTTGCCTTCAACACCATAATTCCAGACATCCTTCTGTAAAAACTGTCAGAACTCTCGATACCCACCTCTATCTGTCAGTGGATTTCTGACAAACAGACAACAACTAGTGAGGCTAGGAAATATCACATCTAACACCCGCACCATCAGCACTGGAACTCCCCAGAGCTGCGTTCTTTCTCCACTGCTCTTCACTCTCTACACAAATGACTGCACCTCTAAAAGCCCCCTCCGTCGAACGTTTGAAGTTTGCAGATGACACCACTGTTATTGGTCTAATTCGTAATGGTGAGGAATCTGCCTACAGACAGGAATTGAAAGAACCGTCTCTCTAGTGCAGTCAAAACAACCTGGAGCTCAACACGCTTAAAACCGTAGAGATGACTCTTACCAATCACCATTATGAACAACACAGTGACTGTAGTGGACTCCTTCAAGTTCCTAGGGATCTACATCTCAAATGACATGAAGTGGTGCCTACAAATAGACTCAACCTACCACCAACACTAATGGCACAATTTTACTCCGCCGTAATTGATTCAGTTGTGTCCTCTTCCAACACTGTCTGGTTTGCTGCAGCCAGTAAATTAGATGTAAGAAGACTTCAACAGACTGTTAGGACAGCACAACGAATTATTGGTGTGTACCTGCCCAACCTACAGAACCTTTACATCGCCAGGGTAAAGAAATGGGCAGGTAACATCATTCAAGACCCCTTACACCTGTTTTCCCTACTTCTGTTGATCTGTTGGAACACGCAACAGATCCTCCAACACCTAAGCAGCCAGACACAAAAACAACTCAAGCTGTCAAGCAATTAACGTATACCAGACTGCACAGCACAATGTGTAAAACATCACTGTGAAACCTATTTATATAAAAACCAGAATGTATATAGTGTATATTTGTATATTCACTACATTGTATAAAAGTGCATATCTTATAAATCATTCTTTCCTTGTATGTGTGTGTATGACAGGAACGTGTCTAAACCAAAACAAATTTTGTGTGCTTGCCCACTCGAATACGCAAATAAATCAAATTCAAATTTTCAAATTCAAATTTTATTTGTCACATCCACAATCATTTTTCAACAACGTAAAGGGAAATGTATTTTGCAATCGTCCAGCATGTTAACATGGGGGGGGGGGGGGTGAGAAAAAGATAAGATAGGGGATAAAAAATAAAACACAAAAGCAATAAAATACAAGAATACAAAAGCAATAAAATACAATAAAAAGAGAGAGATAAAATATGAATTAAATACAAGTGATAAAAAAATGCAAAAAAATACGGGGAGAGAAATACGGCATAATAATAAATCCCTTTCTGATTCTGATCAGTTTCAGTTCTGCAGAATTTTTGTGCTTTCTGACTGTGTTGATGTTCCACAGGTTCTGCAGAACATGGTGCACTGTGCAGACCTCAGTAATCCCACCAAACCTCTCCTGCTGTACCGCCTGTGGACGGACCGCATCATGGAGGAGTTCTTCAGTCAAGGGGACAGAGAGAGAGACCGAAGGATGGACATCAGCCCCATGTGTGACAAACAAAACGCATCGGTGGAGAAGTCTCAGGTGCGTACTCTGAAACTTAAAATAATTATTTGCAGAAGTTCCTTTACCTACAGTTTTAACTGTTTCCGTGGCCAAGTTTGTATCTAAAGTGTAAACCGTAAGGCAGAAAACTCCTCAGTGGCAACGTTCCAGGTGAAGTGTTCTCTAGGAATCTCAGTTTCTTAATGCTGTGCTGCTATTGTGGCTGATATGGACTATGAAACATTGCATGACGTAAAGTTAGGTAGCCGTGAAATAAATATCTATTTAAAAAAGGGACCGGGGGGGCGCAAGATGGCGGATAGGGAGTAACAGCAGTTTTCAGTAGCTCCGCTCCAATCAGCTAAATTTTTCATATATTTAGGGCGCAATCTCACGACTCTGGTTATGCGACTTTAGTATTATGTCTCTGGAATCTTTTTGGCCCCAATCATTTTCCAAAATGCCTCGCACTTAAAAAAAAAACGAACAAAGACTGCTTTCCGACCACGGCGGATGACTCGACGGAACATTGTGAGGACGAAACGAATGACGAGCTTGAGGTAAGCCCGACCATGGCGAAGGCGTTTCAACACAGGACAGAGACGATTTCAAAAACAATAGACGCCAAACTCGACCCGCTGGTTGAGGCTGTACAGACCTACTCTCAACAACTGGAGCATTGTAAGTCTAGGCTGGACGAGGCCGAACGAATGCACAATTTCGGAGACAAACAGTGTGTGACAAGGGTCTAAACAGAATACCACAATCTCACAGCTGAAGTGGGGGGGGTCGACTTATAAGCGGATCAAAACTCTTTCACAATTACCCAATTATGAAACACTCAAATGTCCTCCTAGGACTTTCTCAAAGAACTATAGACCTAGATAAATGATCAGATCTACTCACGACCTCCCAACACGCATTGCAGGCCTGTGTTGAAACTCTTGAGATCGACGCAATGCGTTGTCCTCACTTTGAGATCGAAGCAATACGTTGTCCTCTGCTCAAACCCTCGCGATGTTAAACATGGATGTCCTCCGCGTCGTTGGTGGATAGCGTGACTCCACTTGCCACACCCTCCGTCAATCTCGGTGCAAACTCGCGCGCCAAACACCCGTCGTCATGGCTTTAAAATGGCGACCGCAAAGTCGGTTACATTCTTCAGTTAACTAACTGACTTGAGAACTTCAACTCAATAATCACACGATCAAAACACGCAGATTCACTCACCAACACCTTCAGTGTTAGTCAAACCCACGGATTTCGTTCGCGCTCACTTTCCCTCTCTCTTTGGGTGTAGTTCACAAACTTTGCCCACGTTCTTCTTCTTCATCTTCTTATGGTTTAACGGCAGTTTGCGTCCATCGCTGTCGCATTACCGCCCTCTTGTGTTCACAATTATATTTTTCCTTCTTCCTCTTTTCCTTTCCTTCTCTTATTCTATTTTTCCTATATTCTCTTCATTAGTCCTGTGTCTTCCAAGTATTTAATTATTATTTTCTTGCTTCGTTTATTCTCTAAACTCCCCACCATATCTTTGATTCCATCTCCGATCATTCCTTCCTTTCTGAGCTCTTCCATCATTTCCCTTCTTTGTCTCTTATACTTTCCACACCTCATCATAACATGCTCTACCGTTTCAGGTGTACTACATGTCTCGCACATCCCCTCTTGATGTTTTCCTATTATTTTTAACGTACTGTTGAGATTGCTGTGTCCTATTCTTATTCTGGTTATTACTACATTTCCTCTTCTCTTCCCTCCCCATTTCCTCTCTGCACCCACTTCCCTCTGTATCTTATATAAATGTCTCCCCTTTACCTCCCTATCCCACTGTCTTTGCCACTCTTCCATCGCCTTCTTCCAAACTAGACTTTTCCCTTCTGCCTTTGATAATTTTACTTCCACATCTATTCTCTCCTTCTTTGTCACTTGCTTTGCCATTCTATCTGCTCTTTCATTTCCTTCTATTCCCACGTGTGCTGGTGTCCATATCAGTTGCACATCCTTTCCTTTTTTCTTTATGTCTGTATATTTTGATATTATTTCGTTCACTATGTCCTGTCTTGTTTTCGAGTTTCCTGTCTCCAGGCTTATCAATGCTGATATTGAATCACTCCCAATCAATGCCGTCCTTATTTGTTCCTCCCTTTCCACCCATTCAACCGCTATCTTTATTGCAACTAATTCTACTGTATATATATTTAAATCATCTGCTAACCGCTTGCTCTCACCCCTTTCCAACTCAGCCACATATATTGCTGCTCCCGTTCTCCCACTCTCCTGATTCCTGGACCCATCTGTATAAATGTGACAGTATTTGTTGAATTTACTTCCCACATACCTACTAGATTATGATTTTCTCTGGGCTTTTATAGGCCCAAACTCCGCCCCTTTTTGGGCTGTACCATTATAACAACAATCATGTTCATATTGTAACGATTTTCGTCGAGGAGGCATTACTGTCGAGCGTAGCAGTCAGGAGAGGTAATTCTGACACTCGTGTCCCATACACCGCACGACTACGAGTATCAGAAAGAACACAAGCACAACTTGGTTGAAGTGGTGATCTTTATTAAAGCACTGCTTTAATTTCCCATGCAACAACAGCACATTTCCACACACACTCACTTACTTTCATAACACAAAACACTGCTGGGCCATTATGTCGGCTACACTCTTCACTCCTGGTAAGTTTTCAACAACAGTCAAACAATCAACAAAACACAAACTTACCCTAAACTACAACACAACCATGCAAAAAGAACCACACGAGAACACGTATTTACAACAAAAATAACACATAAAAACACAAACAACCGGACTTTCACACGGCATTGTGGGAAACCCGATGACGTCATCGCGAACCCCCCGGGCGAATCCCGCGGGCGCGGCAGAGATCGCCACACAGCCCCCCTTCAGAGGGTTAAGTGTCCCCACAACCCGAGTCACTGGACAGATGACCTCGACTCCACCAGGGTCAAACACGCAGCGAACCGAACTGTAATCCTCAACCGCCAGCCCGGCAGGTGAATCACAGGCGCTAACCTCCATTGAGTTCACAGAACCACAGGCTTTAAAATCCAATGCCACGCCAGGACTCGATGACTCTCCAGGGGCAGAAGACACTCCAGAAGACCCCGCTCGCCAGAACAATGCTGGTCCTGGCCCACCTGTGATGCACTTGCAGTCGGCGGGAGCTGCGGTCGGCGGGTGCTGTCCTGCCCGGTGCCTCGGAGCTTTGGAGACCCTCTTGGACGAAGGTTTCGGCTGTTTGAGACTAACTGCAATCGCCTCCAGCCTGCTGTTCCCCGACACCTCACAGACCACGTCTCCTAGCTCCGCCTCGACGCTCACCGCAGAACTAGTCAGCATCGTTTCCCCCTCACACGCGACTCCCCATCGTCGTCTCCACTGCGTCCACCTCTTGCACCAGACCCGCCGTAACCTCCACTGCGTACGACTCTTGTACCAGCGGTTCTGAGGACACTTCCTCGGGATCTTCCACTGTCAAGTCCAGACATGGAGGCAAGCTAGCAGGCGCCGTTTCAGCCTGCGGCTCATCCTCCTTCTTCTGTCCAACAACTGTGGTGTCCGGTTCCGGCTCAGTGGGGGTCACCGCCGGGAGCACCTCAGCAGCCCGTTCTTCCTCCAGCCGTGCGTCACAGGGGCAAAGTTGGCTCGCCTTGCCAAGTGTCGTGTGGAGATGGTTGTTGGAGCTCGACGACCATCAGTGGAGCTGAACCAGTGGAGCTGAACATCGGCGGCAAATGCTCCCAGGCTTTCTCCTCTCCGTCTGTAGCACTTGTCAAGCCACACCTGGCTTCCATAGGCAGACATCCTCTGCCCGAACCGCCGATCCAGTGCCTCCGTCAGCGCCGTCAGGTCCAACCTCTCCTCCGGCAACAAATCCAGCAAAACATCCATGGCTGGTCCTGTCAAAGCCACGGCCAAGTAGATCGCAGTGTCCACCGTGCTCCATCCATGGAGGTAAGCAACAAGTTCCAGCTTGGCCAGGTAGGGAGCCAGGGGCGTTGTGCCACTGTAGAGCGGCAGGTGGACGCCCTCTTCCTGCCAGGTTTCCATGTCCCAGGACCCTTCCTGGGATTGCCTGCTGTCCTGTGTGTGCTCTTCACTCTCCTTCATCTGATACGCCATGGTGGCCATTAGCTAACAGCCGATGTATCCCACTTCTGACACCAATGTAACGATTTTCGTCGAGGAGGCGTTACTGCCGAGCGTAGCAGTCAGGAGAGGTAATTCTGACACTCGTGTCCCATACACCGCACGACTACGAGTATCAGAAAGAACACAAGCACAACTTGGTTGAAGTGGTGATCTTTATTAAAGCACTGCTTTAATTTCCCATGCAACAACAGTCACATTTCCACACACACTCACTCACCCTAAACTACAACACACCATGCAAAAAGAACCACACGAGAACACGTATTTACAACAAAAATAACACATAAAACACAAACAACCGGACTTTCACACGGCATTGTGGGAAACCCGATGACGTCATCGCGAACCCCCGGGCGAATCCCGCGGGCGCGGCAGAGATCGCCACAATATTTAATCACAGCAGGGAACAACAGTACATTTACAGTCAAAATAAAAATAAACAGTTTTTACTCCCATCAAATTCAAACCCACTACATTCATATTCCACAATTATCATAATGCATCTTGGCGGGAAAAATAGACTTTACCAACCTCTTATATGACGTCATACCGGCGCCCGTTCGGACGACGTCATCAAATCGCGACGCGCACTGTAGCCGGTTACTGCCGCGAATGTGCAAGGCTGGGTGCCATGGATGATAAAAGGGATTTATTGTCTATTGCGTGAATTTTGGGGATTGTAACCATGTGCTATCAGCGTCGCGTGTGCACCCGCTCTTCTGACAGCCGCGCTGAAAATGACGGAGCTGGATGTGAGGTACGTGTATGTATTTCCGGGGTGTGTGGCTTGGGTGTGGCTGGTTATGCAACGCTTTTTTTTTTTTTTTTCACTTTATTCAGAACAAACTTATACAAAATATGGCATATGAATGTATACAGCCTTCCCTTTCTTTTTTTCAAAAAGGAGCATTTGAACATAGAAAAACAAATAACATTAACAACATTACTAACAGAGTGAACAGAGAAATAGAGAAGCAAAAAAGGCACACAATGCCAGGGAATAAATCACAGACAAATCTAACTATCTGATACATTGGGAAGATCACACAATATATCAAAAATCTGTTTGGCTTTGGGCGAATCAACAAAAAAAAGAGATTTTAGATATAAATTAAACTCGTTTTTAAAGAAGATAAAGTTGGGTGGGACATTTCTGTAATCTGTGTCTATGTATGAAGAACTTACAACACAACACAGTATTAATGCATAAATTATCCATTTTGCTGTATAACGTTATACCAAACATTATGTTGTCCTTAGAAAAAAAGGATTTAATGGACGGGAATTTATTTTTTAGCCATTTGTATATATCTAACCAGAAAGTTTGTACTGCGTTACACAGGAAAAATACATGGTCAGTGTCCTCAATAGTATTTTGCCAAAAGGAACAGCTGTTGTCTTCAATGTTAAAGCGTAACCTAAGTAATTCCTTGGAGGGATAGATATTATTCATAATTTTGAAATGTGTTTCTTTTGCTTTTGGGGGAATTGGAAGTTTCATAAATTGGGTTCTTAATTTAGTAACTATGTTTCTGTCAAATTTATTCAATATATTATTTTTGTTCTGTCTCCCGGGAAACAATCTTTCAGTGAACCATGTTCTGATCAAAATATTGTCACATTTCTTGTCCAAAATAGATATTCCTTCAATTGATAACGAGGCCAACTGTGGATTTATAATTTGATGTGTCATAATGTTCCTTGTGAGAAATATAAATTCTCGAGTAAGAGCATTCTGTACTTTTAAGAATTCTGCGATGGGAGGATTGAAGCTGTATTTTGAACAAAATTGGTCATAATCTAATAAATTGCCTTCTGCATCCATCAGATCAGTCACTGACCATATATTTCTCCCAAACCATTCAGCACAGAATATGGATTTATTGCGATGCAGTACGTATCTATTGTTCCAAATGGCATTTGAATGTGGTGAGAAGTTATGTACATACAGCATTTTCCAATACAGTAAAATTTGTTTGTGGAACTCTGACAGTGCAATAGGGAGCTTATTAACATCAAAGTCATTAGTGAGCAAAAATTTTAGGCCGCCCATTTTGTTAAATAAGTGATTTGGGATACAAAACCAGATGGATTGGTTGCGTTTGATCCATGATTTTAACCAGTTTATCTTTAATGTACC
Source organism: Paedocypris micromegethes (assembly GCA_028031935.1). NCBI lineage: Eukaryota > Metazoa > Chordata > Actinopteri > Cypriniformes > Paedocypris > Paedocypris micromegethes. The sequence continues at coordinate 24,778 of QKNR01023116.1, read as the reverse complement.
ATTAAGGCAGTCAAAATCAATAACTTTGAGACCACCGTCTTTAATTTCTTTTATCATGTAGGCTTTTTTCATGTAATGAGGCTTATTTCTCCAAACGAAGTTCAGATTCATTTGGTTGATGGATTTTATTACTTTGTTTGGGACAGCATTAGAAAAAGACGGGTAGATACATCTTGATAAACTCTCCATCTTAGTTAGATAAATTCGTCCTAGGAGCGATATATCTCTTTGAAGCCACAAGTTCAACTTTGTTTTGGATTCATCCAGTTTTTTGCCTACATTCATTGATTGGCTTAGTTTCTGGTCTTTGCTGATGCTGATACCCAGGTATTTAATTTCTGACTTAATAGGAATGTGGTTAATTTCTTTTAATGATGTGTCATGGATAGCCAAGAGTTCACATTTATTTAAGTTTAAGTTTAACCCCGAGGCTTTGGAGAATAGTTTTATTTTTTCAATAGCTGTCGGAATTTGATGCTTATCTTTCAAAAACAGTGTTGTGTCATCCGCTAGCTGGTATATATACATGGTACATATAATAATGATATCCGTGCCCAAGGCATTTAACTTTTTGATGTCACCACAATTCTTGATATGAATGGCCAACATTTCAGTGGCTAATATAAACAGGTATGGTGAAATAGGACATCCTTGAGGGATTCCTACATCAATTTTAAAACTCGAGGTGGTGCCATTTGGAAGACTAACGCAACTATTAATATTCTGATATAGACCACAAACTAGGTTTATAAATTTAGTGCCAAAACCAAAATTTTCCAGTACAGATAATATAAACGAATGCTCCACTGAGTCAAATGCCTTGTAGAAGTCCAGGAAGAGAATGAAACCATTGTCTTCTATAAGGTGCCGGTACTCAATAATATCCACAACTAGTCCTATGTTGTTGTGAATTGAGCGGCCCTTCAAAAAACCAGATTGTGTTTCCGCAACAAGCCCTGAGAGTCCCGTCTGGAGACGAGAGGCAAAGAAGGTCTGCTACAGTATTCATTTAGTTGTTTTACAATGTCCAGCTCATTTTTTTCAAGATCTTTCTTTAATCTTTTACTAAATGAGATTGAGAAATTACGGATCTTGTACTTAAGGTATTCCCATTTTTTGACTGGGGAATCGAGTTCCTCAGATGACTCAATTTCGGAAATGATTAATTTAATATTTTGGCAGTAATCCTCATTTTTAGTAAGACTGGAGTTGAATTTCCAGTATTTATTTACATATTTGATTATATTTTGGGGTTTAATATGTAATAATATTACACAATGATCTGTCAGTGGAGCCGCAGATATGTTACATTTAACCTCATGGCATAATAAGTGATTTTAAATTAACCAATGGTCAATTCTTGATTTCAAACTACAACTGGAGTTGAACCATGTAAACTGTATTATACCTGGATGAAGGTGTCTCCATACGTCGGTAAGGCCTTGTTCATTACAAAAATTATTAAATGTTACATTGGGGTGACCTGAAACATAATTAGAGGGAAATCTATCCATACAGTCATCTTGTACTAGGTTCAAGTCCCCACCAATTATGATGTTATTGGATGAGTGTGCTAAGGTTAGTTGGTCCAAATGCAATGTGACTTGTTAAAGTTAAATTGCAACATAAACAGAAAAGTAAACTTAACAGTTATATAATAAAGTAGAAAGTGTTACCAAATGAGAACGTATGGTAGCAAAACCCTGAATTTTAGTTATCATCTTGTGTCAGAAGTAAGTCATGGTGTGACTCTCTGGCCGTTGATGAAGGCGTAGGGGCCTCGAAACATAGTCTTACATCCATTTTTCCTCGCTTGTTCAACTTTGGGCCACACTGCTTTTCTCGCCTCTCTGTCCTCTTTGATGAGGTCTTCTTCAAACCGTATGTTGAGGTCTCTGCAGACCGGGTGATGCTTAGTTGATTGCCAAAGCTCGTCTCTGTAGATCCTCCCTGCGAACTGAATGATGATCTGTCGGGGACGGTTGGTATCGTTCGGGCCCAGCCTGTGTACCGTGTCCAGAATGTGGTCCACCTTCTCTTTCCAGTGTGGTGCAATCTTTGTGATGATATCTGCCACCAGCGCTCGAGTGTTGTCATCTTTTTCCTCTTTAACACCGTTTAGTCTCAAGTTCCATTTTCTTTTGTATCGCTCCGCTTCTAATGTTTTCTTCTCCAATTCTGACGCTCTCTTCTCCAGCTCTGCATTATTCTCTTTCAGACGTTTCACTTCCGTTTCTAACTTTTTGCTTCTATCTTTACATTATTTGATTTCAGTAGAGTTAAACTCCACCGTTTTGGCGATATTAGCTATAGTCAAGGTGTTTTGCTTCAGCTCCGCCTTGAAGTCGCTCATCATATCTTTGAGAGTGTCAATCGCAGCTAAGATTGTGGCGTTTGAGACGTGAGAATGATCCACATCGGTCTCAAGACTGGCGTTCACTTCTGGTCTTGATTTTTTTCTGCGGTGCTGGTGGTTTCGAGGGCGATGTTAAGCTGTTTTTTGTGCCCTTAGCATTCGTTTCCATGTCCTTAGACATGCAGTATTCGTGTGGAAACAACATATTAGCTTTAGTACTAGCTGAAACTTTGGCGTTAGGTTTGGCCATTTTTATATGCAGTTCTGTTATACAGCGTTTAACCGGTTCACGAACTTGCTATCTTTAATCACAACATGTAGCCGAGAGTCGGTCTTATAAATACCAAGTTTTCATTTCGACTTTTCAAGGTTTTGCTGCGCTGGATATTTACCAGACGTTTGCTCCCTTCGCCATCTTGCCGGAACTCCTTGGTTATGCAACGCGGAAGCACTCACGGCGGTGGGGCGTATGGCTGCATCACACCCGTAATACATAGAATTCTATTTTAAATTCTCTTAACAACTTAAAAAAGCAATAAACGGTCTAGCTCTTCTGTATCTCAGTGAGCTCATTACGTGTTACAAGCCAACAAGACTCGTAACACTGCACTTTCAAAACTCAGGCCTGCTCGTAATACTTAAAATCTCTAAAAACATTCACAGGGGGAAGATTTCGCTTATCTAGCACCAAAATTATGGAACACTCTGCGTAGCATGATCCGTGATCCATTATTCAGTTTAAGCCTAGATTAAAAACAGATCTCTTCAATGAAGCGTATTTAAAACTGTAATAACAGCAAGTTCAATGACTAATATTTTCAAATTGGAAGGCTGCATAAGGTAGAAGCCCGGAACTGAACCTCACCTGCATCATAGCATCACTACTATTATTATTGTTGTCTTAGAGCCCTTCAAAGTGCTAATAGCTTTTGTTCTTGCTCGTTTCACTCCTCTGCCGAGGTTCTGAGTGGTTCGCCGTCGTCTCCTCCCCGCCGAAGGATACGACTCCGCCTCCCCGCCGGAGGAGTGTCGATACCATCGGGTTGGAGACAACATCGCTTGAGGAATGTCGTACCACCGGGTCGGAGATAACTTCGTATGGAGCGGTGTCGTATCACCGGGGGTTGGGGATGATGTTGCTTTGGAGTGTCATTATCACCAGGACAGCGACAACATTGCTTTGAGAAGATTCGATCAGAAGCCACTGCGTCGTCAGGTGGAAACAAGCCGCCACAGGTTATGCCCTGCAGTATCCGTGTCCGTATTCATGTTCACCAATGGCTCTGAAATGTTAGCATGTCAAAAGAGACTGGAACCAGAGAGTCGGGTTTTCCCTAGATTTTTTCCTCTCCCAGCCAAATTGGTTTTGTTTTCCTAACCACTGTGGCAATCAAGCTTGCTCATCTGGTTATAGCCCATAGTCTGAACAACGATGAACAAGGGACATTTTTCTTTTTTTAATTGACTATTTTTCCTAATTTTTGATCACAGATAAATAATGCACATTTTCCTTCTTTAAAGACATTTTTTTCCATAATTCGCATAGCCAGACAGCGGCGAATGGATTAGACACACATTTTTGGTCACCCTGATGCTGGGTGATTTATGTTTGGAAATATCCGTCAACATGCCATTTGGTTTAAAGCCCCATGCTACTTGTTTCTTCATTGGTCGTATGCAATTGCTGCAGTGTGGTCATATTCAAGATTCAACCGCTAGAAACGCAACAATGACATCCAAGAAGCTCTCAAATATTGCGATTCCCTTTCATCATCCTCCGCCAGTGCTAATTTGCTGCCATCGAGTCATAGGGCAATGAGGTAAAGCAGGTAATCGAGGACACTGAAAAGTCTATCAACACTCGCCTGGATGCTTCGAATGTCGTATTGTCAAAGCTACAGTCCGAGCAGTCGGGTGTCAAGAAAAGAGTTGAGGACTTTCTACGCTAACTAACGCTGACGGGCTGCATTTCGCGGCTGGGTGGAGGGGAGAAACTCTGCGAGGCGATGCGGTCGGAGAACAAGTCTCTTCGTGCCAAAGTAAATGACCTAGAAGGTCGTTCACGGCGTGTAAACTTGAAATTTGTCGGTATAAAGGATGGAGCCGAACAAGGTCAACAAGAGTTCGTGATTGAGCTCATTTCTTCACTGTTGGGCCATGACAAGTTTCCGAAACCCGCAACCTCTTTTGGTTGGCTGCATGCTCTTAGACAAAGCTTTAAAAATACATAAATGTAAAACGTTCTTCGGTATTTCAATCCATTAATTTCCTTGTTGCGGGCTCTGGAGCGAATCACAGCTGTCCTCCGGACAACACCATGTATTTATTAGATAATGCTTAACGTTGTCGTGACGTCAGGACGTTAACTTCCCAGTCCTTCTTTTTAATATTCAGTAGTTCGCTAGCAAAAGCTGAAATCCTCAAGACGATGGCTATTTAACCAAGTGGAGTAATTTTCCTTTGTGGAGAGAGAGCAGCTTCTATATGGAATCAGATTTTATATATATTAATATCAAATGTAAATTATAAAAAATGAAAATAATTAGGCGTTTGTGTTTTGTTTTTATTTTACGCTAGCATTCTCCACTATCAAAACTTTTCTCCTGTTGCGTTTCAGATTTTTGCATTAGTGTAGCAGCGTGTAATGTAGCGCGCGGTGCCTGTGTACAAACACCAGGGTTTGCGTGTTAGCGTGTGTTGGTGAGAGTGACGTTTTGTAACGGTCGGAATGAATACAATATATATCTTTAGGACATCGTGGCTGCAGTGACGTGATGATGTTAATACATATATTTATATATGTCTGAGTTTATTTTAAGCCATTTTAATTTTTGTTAAGGCTTTAATGTGCGTCAGAAGAATAATACTCATGCCAGTGCAGGGGTCCTGAAACAACCGCTGGATGTGCGCACCGTGTTTCTGGTCTTCACGTTTGTTTTTGTCAGAATTAAAAGTTGAAAACAAGCCACACGAGTATGAAGACATTTTACATATAATAACAGCGTTATCAAAACGAGTTGAAAGACTTCTTGTCCTGCATTTCATATTGGTTTTACAAATATGCATAGATTTACTTTTGGACTTCATTTTTACCAATATGCCGTGGTTATGGCTCTCTCAGCTAAAAAGGTTCCCAACCCCTGGGTTAACGGTTTTGGGGGGAGGGCGAGTTTTTATTTTATAGTTTTTCAATTTATACTACTAAAGGTGTTGCAATCACACTACCAGTGCTTATTTATAACACTAATATGTTGTTTATTAGTGTTGAAATGCATTCATTACAGTGTTGAGGTACATAAAACTAATTGAAATGTAAATGTGGTAATTTGCATTCTGAATGCAAACAAATGCATGTGACTTCATATTTGGAAAAAAATGCCAAACAATTTCAATTTTAAACAATTATTACAACAATCAATTATTAAATAGAAAAACAACATAAGGTAAGGCACAACATATTTACTCTCATCATCACTCCCATAACCACATAGAATGTGTTGATCTTCTCCCTTATTCTTCCTGATCCTAGTAGATATGGCTGGTGGCTCTCCCTCTCACTGAGATGGTCTTCAATACTGCTGCACTGAAGACTGGCTGCAAGAAACAGACACAAAGAAAAAGCTAAATGATAATGTGATGAATGCAGGAAACACATTTTCAATTTAAAATTCAAATAAAAGCACTATAACCCCGTGTACAGTGCAAAGAACTGTCTCATTAGTTGGGTGTGATCACTACATAATGCAGCCATCAAAGGTAATCAGAAAAAGACCACAGCATTCTATTAAATGGATAGAATAACCTTTAATAAGGTAAGTGTAAAAAAATGTTTCTAAATAGTTTTATTTTGAATGGTTAGGATTGTTAAATCCCTCAGAAGAGTTTAGTTTACCACATGGAAATGCAACGTCTTTCAACAGCCTCCGTTGGACTAATCTTGGATCTTCTTTCTGCCTGAAGGAGGAAGCAGGAGGTGCAGCAGAAGTAGGATAGATGTCACTGTCCCAGTCTGAATGATTTGTAGAGAAGACAAGACATGTTAGAAATGCAAGAAGTGTATTACTGAAAGAAAGAAAGAAAAAAAAAACACATAATGCACTTTGTAAAAATGCACAATACCGCTTCTTAATAAATGCAAAACTTATAAGGCTAGTCTCACAATTTTTAAATAACTTATTTTCACCTTCATGTTACAGTGATGTAAACTTAGTTTAAATGCAAAGTATTTATAAACAAAAGTCGTTTTCTTTTTAGTTCTCTGTATACAAATCCGTAATAAGAAAATGGACCAAAATATAAATTCCTGATTTTAAACTTTGATAAATAGTACGCTTTATTCATAGCAAATAAATCAAAGCATAATATTTAGCATTAAGTAATATACGTAGGCCCAAACGTATGTTCAAAGCACGTGAAAAATGAACCTCGTGCTATGAAACAATTTTCAAGTCTAATAGATATAGGTACAAAACAGTAAAACGCGATTTCCATACATTATTGACAGTTACACAACATGTTAAATCGGTCTGTAACTACTTACATAGTGACAATGTCTCTTCGGACAAACCGCTATAAACGATGGCAGGATCCCCGCGCTCGCGTGACTTCTTCAGGGATGAAGCTGCAGCACGCGGTCAAAATCAATGCAGCTCGGCGCTCTTGTGGTGTCAAAGCACAACGCGATTTTAAACGCATTTAAAACGCAAATTTTTTCCGTTAGAGATTAATGTCTGCTAATCATCATCCATAAAAATGATGTAGAAAGGGAGGTAGTGTTCGTCACACAGAAGCAGAGACGTGGGTAGCGAAAGTACAAAAAAAGTTTTAATTTAATTTTACAAATGCATAAAATTTCCGGGATTCCTATTAAAAAGACGAACTATACACACAGACTGCAGCATATTACCGGCGGTAGCATCGTTCTCCCACTCGCTCCTCTCGCATAGCGACGAAACAGTTCTTTACAGGGATGGCGGCAAAACAGTTCTGGAGACAGAGATGGCAGCAAAACAGCGACGCCGTCTGATCACCACCGTCTGCGCGCGCTCACCTGCACTCAGCGGTTAGTTACATTAAAACAATACACAAATATAGTGACCAAATTGAGTACCTATCCCGACTGGTTTAACAACGGTTCACGCTTGCACGGTCGCTCACACTCGCTGCTGTTTCCAGACAGCTTCCTACAATCGCCAGCAAACTAGTTTTTGCAGCTTACCTGAAACGGGGTAACACTCACACCGCCAATAAAACGCAAACACACGCCGGACCCAGCCAGCCATTTCCTGGAGTTCTGCCATCAGCCATCACCACCACCAGGTGCCGTGAGGAGCGCCTAAATACCCGTGAGGCAGGAGGGGTTTCCCACACATTGCCACAATAAAATAGGACGGTTTTTTATTATCGTTACCTTTCTTTTCCTCAGAACCAGACCAACTTACCGTGTGGTCTGTGTTACCTGAAATAACAATAAAGCGGTTCGAATTTGTAAATTTTATCATTTAAAATTTTTATCATAATATGATTTTATCATCAAATTTTACATTAAGAAACGTGAATAACAATGTTATCCACCTAATTTAAGCCTGTAAAACATAATGCCATACCTTTTGGAAGTCTAACAAAGTCGAAACGATGTGCAGCAACCGGAAATCAAGTCAACTCGTTGCTAGTGTCACTTAGCCAACACCATGAAATAACACAAACTCTGGTCACTCTGTGACACTTCTAGTGCTGTTGTACTTTAAATCAACACTTTAACTCGAAAAATGTAACACCACAAAATCAACTCACAACACTGATAATTTTGCTGTGTAGACTATGACCAGTAGAGCAAGCTAGATTGCGACATTATGGTGTGTGTGTGTGTGTGTGTGTGTGTGTGTGTGTGGTAAAAGTGAATAAATCAAAGAAGTGCTTGGATTTCAATTTTCAATTAATTCAATGCAAATTAGCCAGGGATTTTCATGAGCAAAGGATTACATTTAGGAGGGAAGAGAAATGAAACGAGAATTATGCAGGTTGAACTAGATATAAACGGAATCGCCTCCCCTGACCAACACAGAGAAAGCAAAGATGATGTTGGATCAAAACGACCGCAGTTTGATCATCCAAACGACGCACTTCAAGGGAAAGAACATTGAAAGAGTGGACTCTTATGAAAATTTGAGTGTACATTGAAACACGTCGAGCGAATGATATCGCTCATCGCAGGTTGTGTGAAGGAATGAAATCGCAGGTCTTTCCTACCTGTTGCTAGCAAACTCCACAATTTGATCTGTTGACCACATTTACTAGGAATTTTAGCAAATGTTTGAATGTGTGCTGATTAATTTATATATATATTTTATATTTAGATTAGATTTTTGTTTGAAGATGTTCTATATCTTCAATATATATATATATATATATATTAAATATGCACAGATTCAAATTAATGAACATTTCTGCTACTGAAATAAACACTGAACTGAACCTACTTCATCTTTCACAGAGTTTGGTTGCTGGACGCTCAATAAAGTGCTCTTAATTATATGTGTGTGAGGCTCATATGTGTGTGGGCCTCAAACTCACCTCTTAAGTCTCAGGCAGGTCCTTCTTGCAACAGCACTGCCCAATGCTCCAATATAATCTGATATATACTTGGATATCAGTGGATATCATGACCGAACCCCCACCAGTCCAAGCGCCCTACCACTGGATAATCAACAATTATCACAGAATTGAAAGGCTTAAACACAGCGATTGTTGCTTGCAGCTACGTATACGTTATTTGTGTCGTTAAGGCTTGATAGAAAACAGCAACAGCATCATCTCAGTGCTCACTAGAGCATTTACTGAACATTTACAGTGTTCAGTTAGTGTTTTTCTGTTGAGTCAGTGTTGTTTGCTCAGCTATTGACGTAGTAACTGCTTAATGCTCCTATCCGTAAATATCAGAAGTTCATTCCTGCAGGCGAGCCGAGACCTGCATGCACACATACACCCACACACTCTGTCAACAGCAGGACTCACGGTAAACTCTCATATGTATTTTTGGAGGTGAATTCTGGTGATGTGAACACCGTTTGTGTGCTTATTGATGGGGATTCTGTTGTTGTTGTAGGTCGGGTGGGCTTCATGATGAAACTGAGGTCCCTCCCCCTGGCCTGACCAAGATCACTGCACCCACTGAGACCCCTTCCATCTTCGAGCCTTGACTTAGGGTGCTTTCACACCTGCCTTTTTTAGTTCGATTGAATCGCACCAGAGTTTGTTTCCCTGTTTGGTACGGTTCGTTTGGGCAGGTGTGATAGAGGCAATCAAACTCTGTTCCGCACCAAAAGCGGAGCAAACAAGCGTACCGAGACCAAGAAAAAAGCTGGTCTCGGTACGCTTCCAAACAAACTCTGCTACGGTTCGCTTGTGATGTGAAAGCGTCTCGGAGCGCTTGAACTTGAACCGCACCAAATGCAAAGACGACTGCGCATTTTGACTAAATTCCGCTGCCCTTAGTGAGGCACAAAGACACAAAGCCAGCGCAGTCGTCTCTCCAGACTAAATAACGGCATGTTGTCTATTTGCTTTATTTATGGAATTTACCCACAAATTTGATTAGTTGAAAAGCAGTTTAAGAAATATTTAAAGGACACATCTGTTCAGTGAGTGAATTTTGACTAAATTCCGCTGCCGTTATAGCCGGAGGAATATCTCCGGGAATATCTCCGATTCCGTGTCACGCTTTCTCCTGAAGTGAAGTGCGAAACGCCTTCGCCGCATGCAGCATTAAAATGTTTTTTTGCAGTCGCATCTTCGCTACACTCTTGAAATATAAATATGTGTGTATATAATAAACATTTGTCTCAAGCGATCAATACACGCTATACGATAGTTCTATAGTTTAATACAGGCACAAAGCCAGCGCTCTCAAAGTCGTCTCTCCAGACTAAATAACGGCATGTTGTCTATTTGCTTTATTTATGGAATTTACCCGCTATATAACTAATTCTGATTTGTTGAAAAAAAGTAGAAATATTAAAAATTCACATCTGGCCAATGAGTGACGTGAATGTTGTCACATGACTGAATTTTGGTTCGGTTCGGATGAGAGCAAAAAGTGTGGTGTGAAAGGGGACCAAGAGTGTACTCACACTGGGCGATCCGTGCTTCGGTACGATTGTCCCCCCTCCCTACTCCCCCGCTGGCCCGCACTCACACTGCCAAATTTGCAATCTTGCTTCAGTACGCTTACGTTGCGATGTATTAAGTAATACTAGTAGTTGCCGGTAGATGGCGTAGGTTTTCATCATGCTTTGTCACTGATATAATTGTAACCCTGTTTATTTAAGTTCATATACATTTAATTTAATTTAGCATACATCTATTTTAAGTTATTGTTGATTTATTTTAATGTTTAATTTGTGATTGGCATTATATTATTTAACTTGGAATAATAATATAAAAGAATTATGGGGGAAAAGTCCCTGTCCCTTTAAGGCGAACTTGGAGTAACGAGAAATAATGAGAGTCAGGTGCGAGTCTCGACTGTGATTGCACGTTGTGTGGAAATAAACAAGTCGTTCTGAATCCATCGTGTGACCCATTTATTAAAGAAGCCCACGCTGAAGAGACGGAAGAAGGACCAGAAATACAGAGAGAGAGAGAGAGCAAAGCAACCAGCACGAGATGTGGAGAGCTTTTGCTTGTGCTGCGCTCGCTTTTGTTGCACATAAACGTGCTGCTCTTGTGAGGAGACTCGCGCATTTTCCCGTTTTGGAGCGCCTGAAACGTGACGTCACGCCCCTTGATCCGTGTCCGGGCACTTCGCACTCACACTACAAGCGCAGTCCTGCGAGCTGTGCCCGAGCACACCTCTTCCAACCGGGCCACGGCCGGCCAGAAGTGCCGCGGCCAGGCACGGATCGGAGCACTCACACTGTCAAACCAACCGTGCTTTGGTACCCGGGCACGGATCCGAGTACCTAGTGTGAGTAAGTCCTAAAATGCCAGAGGAATGCAACAATGTATAATTATAGTCCCTTGGTCCGGACCAAATGAACCGAACTACAGGTGTGAAAGCACCCTTAATGAGTTTAAATGTGTAATATACTGTATATTGAGAAAACTCAACTATTTCTTTGTATTTGTTTTTTCCATTTGTCCTCAATACATGCATTTTCCTCAGCTCTTACACTCTGTACTCGCTAGTAGTATGACTACCCAAGAAGTTGAATGTCTGTGTAATACAACATACAGAAGGGCAGGTGGGAGTTGGAGGGAACTCTGGAGCTTGAGTGACCTTTGGTGATGTCGCTGTGACTGGTTGCACTAATCAACATGAGAAACATTTTATCATGTTACATTTAAGAATTCTCCTTCTGTCCTGCTCCTCCATGTTATAGCAAAGAGCACAAAATAAATCAATAAATGCACTATATTACCAAAAGTATTCGGTCACCTGCCTTGACTCTAAGAACTTTAAGTGCCATCCCATTCCTAACGCATTCCTAACCCATATGATGTCGGTCCACCTTTTGCAGCTATTACAGCTCAATCCACAAGGTTGAGGAGTGTGTCGGGAAGTATTTTAACTGCACTGTAAAAAGTGCCAAAGGGGTGTTGTTACTTTAAAGACGTTTTGATACTTGTTCTAACTCAAAGCGTTTAATTTTCTGTCTTCTATCAGTTTAATGTAAAATTTGTGCTTCATCCAAATTAAAAGTAAGTCTTTTAGTGTAAATGTAGAGTAAAAATGTGCTTTGGAGCCAGATGGTGATGAGAAGAGAAGACCTTGTTTCTTGGATTGGCCAATGAGAATCGGCCAATGAGAAGCTTGCATTTGCTTTACGCTTTTTTCAGAACTCTTTTAAACTTTAACATAAATCATAAACACATTACCATGATCTTGTTCAGTTGTAAGAAGGAGCAAATGAAGCGATTTGTCTTAAAAGGAAACAATAGATGTTTTAATAAGGTAATTTTGTAAACAACCATAACGTGTCTCGTTATGTGAGTAGAGACTGAATTTTTATCTGTTTAGAATTTCAACAATGGGAGGCGCTGTTGCTTCAGGGCCAACTGAGCAGATTTCATGTTCATTGAAGTCTTTTACAAGGCAACATATTTGATTAAGTTGTTATTACACCTCAGTGGATAAGACACATGGCTTCAGTTCAGATTTTTAATAATATAATTTCAGATACTCTTATAAACATTGCAAATTGTACATGCAAATTGACGCATATATTATGGTGGTGGTGTCTTTTTCCAACTCTTCCGATGAGAAATTAAGAAAATAAAGAAAAATTTAAAAACAATTAAGAAAACATGTCATTTTAGATTTAATTAAACTTAAAAACTTAAATAGATTCAAAAATGTTTTTGCACTGGCTAAGTAGTGCATAGTTAATTCCTTTCAAAGTAAAATTTTAGGTTGAACCAAAGTAAACGGATTAGGTGTAATCTGTTGACTCCATTTTTTTACTTTCATCCAACAAGACACTTTTTACAGTGCATAAAAGCGGGGTGCATGACAGCACTGTTCCTGCTCTTCATTAATTTGTGTCAATTGACGGGTGTCAAAAAAAAGAAACAGTGGTATGCAGATACACAGGCAGACAGAGCGCCATCTGTTACGTTATCATACAGAGATGAATGTTTGCACAATATTCTTACTTTAAAGGTTTTGGCTGCTTTATAAAGCATAAGCCTAGTTTGTGCCACTTGCCTTAACTGAAGTGACCAGCAATGGGGCTTGTGCAAATGGCCTTTATCCTGATTTGTTTTGCTTTTCTAGCTACGTCATTGTTCCTGATCTTTGAGAGACCATCACAAGCTTTATCTCTCCTGCTGCAGAAATAGGCTTCACGCCTGCAAGCTTTATTTAGCACCGCACTCTGTCGGCATTCAGAATTTCCCTTGTGGGGCCAAGACTTATAATCACACTCACACAAACTAGAGCCGGTGCTGCGGCCAAGTCAGGAAGACAGGAAAAGAAGCAAGAGCTTGGATTCGGTTTTGACAAGACAAAAAGGGTTTGAGATCGTAAACTGAAAGCAAGGAGACACCTAGCATTGGCTGCACATTGTGCAGCGTCAGACCAAATGTTTTGACGGCTGCTGCTCATATCATCCCTCACGGCTACTCCACCCAGTCTTACAGCCGCTAAATTTATCAGAGCTGTCCACGTTAATAGGATCAAAAGCTTATCTTCCGCTTGACTGCAGTCCGCTGCTTACTTTTTAGCTGTTTTTATTGTTTGTACGAGAGGTAAATCTCTGCATCTTCTGGAATGAGGAGAAAAACAAACCCCACCTGACCTGATACTAAATTCTCATCAGTTTTCAGAACAAGGAACACCAAAGGGACAACAGGACTTTAGGTTTTAAAGGGCCACATATGAACAGCCCTTGTATTTTGATAAAGCAATTTTATTTTCAGGAAATCAGCCAGGGAAAGGGCTTTTAATGCAGGTATTTCACAATGAGGATGCAGCACAGTGAGTGGCTGGCAAACCCCCGTGCTGCTGTGTGTTTGTTTCTGCTGTTCTACCACAGTCTGACGTTGCTGGACTGAACATGCTTTCCCCTGAATTGCCTTCATTTGATATACCTAGACTGTGAAATAAATGGGAAGAGTGTGTCTGCCCAACGCTTCCTCCTGGAGGATTGACTCTGGAATGCTTCAGGTGGATGGGTCAGCTTGGCAGAGACCCCTGAGACGCGAAATGACAAATGTGAGCGTCTTTCTGACTAATTATTAGTGAAAGTGAAATCAGACTGAAATATTTTTCTTTTTCTTGGAGGCTTCATAACAATTATAAATCAGTCAGGTGTTTCATCATCAAGCTGGATCCAGGAATAATGCATGAGCTAACATCGCGTTAAAGTTTACCACGTGTTTATTTTGCCGTTCAATGCATTACTCAATAACAGTCAGGAAATGTGGATCTTTTATACCCTGAATGACGTCAGATATCGCGTGAATAGCAACAGGAAGCGAGATTTGTCAGAGGACTCAGATAGACGTTGCTATGGTGATACGTAATCAGGTCTCCATTCAACCTTCAGAGGTCTCAACACGAAGAGAGTAAAAATAGCAGTCTTAAACACTAATTATAAGTTTTTATATCCTAACTATTATCTTCAAATATATAATAAAATATTATCTATGGTCAATCATAAATTAATATTAGTTCTGAGTTTGAGTTCTGAGTTATTTTAAGAAGCTTTTCACACTTTTAACTGTCTCAAAGCACATTATGTAAACCTTTAAAAGAAAGACGTATCACTTTTTATTCATTTGATTGAATTAATATTTATTAAAATAAATATTACAAATAGTCAAACAAATGTCTGGATTTCTTAGTTAAAAAGTGTGTTAATCTTTGACAGATTTTAGCGTCAAGCTCGGCCTGTCCTCGCTTTCTGATAAGGCTACAGACATGGAGGCAGACATGGCGTTTTACCGGAATTAGGATTTACGTCACGACCAAATTATATTGTATAAGAATCTCCCCACACAGCCGCAGAGAAGAATAAGTCAAAACAACTTTTGGAGACACAAGTATGAAACAATTTAACGGCCCTCAGCCTTGGTCTGGTGGTGCTGCGTTGGCGCAGGCTAAAATATAATAAGCTTTTAATATTAATATTAGAAATAGGATTTAAGTTATTAAATATAAAAAATATTCTAACACAGACTTTTGCTTAAATTAAGCCAAAATACACACAGGAAGAGAGAAAACAGTAATGCAAGTCAACAATCTCCCATTCCGGAGGCATTCCTGAATATGGTGTACCTGTTGTACCAGGTTACGTACGTAATACACGATTACAGTACACTCAGGTCAAACAAACCCTTCTCTTAAGGTGGGCTTTGCATTACTGACATCTGCATCTTTTGCTGTCACAAAATGGTCAATCAGGTACTGCTCTGCACCAAAAGAGGGATGAACAGCATGAAGACTTGTACAGATAAATGTAACCCAGCTCACCACCTTCTAAAATAATTCCTATTATTACTTATTGGATAAATATTGAAAATTCTAAATTGTTTAACTAATGCAGTAATTTCAGAAAAAAAAAAAGAGAAAATGTTTGATAGTAGAACAGTATGATTAGAACTTTGGATTAGAAAAATATAGTTATTATATTATATTATATATTAATATATGTATTGTTTATATTGATAACTAAATGAATATATGTGCTTATTTACTGGTACGTATGTGGGATTGGTAGTTAAAATGTATGCACTTTCAGTGCAAGTGCCGGGATTGCAAGGTCACGTGACACTGAGGCAACCAATGAGAGTTTTTGGGGACTGTTCTCTAAAAATGCTGGAGTGAGGATGGTTTTTTTCGTGCTTCTGAAGAAAAACTATTGAACTAGTCTTAAAATAGTGAAGAATTCTCGCTATTTTACGTGTTTGCGAATTGTTGGAAGGTAAAGATCGTGGGAAGATAACCCGATTAACTCATTCATTTGGATTTGGCAAAGCGGTGAGTAAAACTTTTTAGCCGCTAAGGCGCTAACATGAGGCGATTTCTGCCGGAGTTTTACAGAACTCCAAACAGCGCTTAGCTTAGCTTAACTAACAGCCTGTTTTCTCTAAAAAAAGAAAAGAGAAATTAGACCTGGGTTGATGACGGCGATCTGATTGTGACTGACCATTGAACCTCTGGTGAGTTTGTACTTGAAAATCTACATGTGAACGTTAATGTTAATGCGAGGGAGGTTGGATTATTGAAACCGTGTGAATAAAATGAGTAACAGTTAGCTTGTTTAAACATGTTTTGTTTTTTTTATTCTAAATGAGTGTGTATGGGAAAGATGTTTAAAATGTTAATGAGAAAAGAAAACCTGTTCTATCTGTTTTGTGTTTATATCACTGGTTAATGTGAGCTTGTAATGTTGTAATGCTCAGGGAATTATGCAGTTGTTTTGTTTTTTTTCAGTTATTTATTTCAATGTGTATTTTGTGTTTGATATTGAAACTTGGTTGGCCTTGAAGGCCAGGTTTTTTTTTTGGATTACAGACTAATTTGGACATTTAAACTTCGTTGGAGAGTTTCTTCTGCTGGGATTTCCTTTGCTCTGCACCGACAACGGGAAACTCCAGTGGTTGTGGCGAGCCATCCAAACACGAATCATCAGAGACTGTGCAGTATTAGTAGGACGTTCCGTATTTATTTATTTATTTTTCTTCTGGGCCCAGACGTGTATGCGTGAGATTGCCTTGTAATTTTGTTTTTTGTTAATATATGAAGAAAACTACAAACTATTCGTCCAGCGCATTCATTCTTCCACTCTTGCTCAATTGAGTATTTATATCACTTTCTCCAGTAGCGAACCTAAAATTCTGATCAATTGGCCTATGAGATATATATATATAACACCCTCGGTATTAGAAGTATACATCCTGTCCCTCTCAGTTTCGGTTCCTACCCGAACGGGCTGAAATAGGTTACAGAAATTGGCGAGCCAGCCAGGAGAAAGTATTGTATCATTGAGTGGAAAGATTAATGCAATGGATATTGTGAAAAGCAAAAGGTAAATGTTCCTAATTCTGTGCTTGTTTATGGGTTGACTCGAACAGAAATAGATGGGGAACTCGAGACGCATTTAAAGAGTTATGGTCCTATTAATAGAGTCCTGACTATTGATGATCCAAACTCAGAGTACCATCGTTGCTCTATTGTAGAGTTTATTAATAATTCTTCCATGCATGCACTTAGACCGAAATTGCCAATCGAATATCAAAGCACAACTGACTCGGACATTACATTTCGAGTGCAGTCCTTAGATAGCGTTTACACTTGTACTGCTAGCAATAGCGCCACACAAGGGTACCTCCGGGAACTGCAAGCCATTGCTGATGAAAGTGGAAAGTCATTTGACAGTGTGCTTCAAGAAGAACTGATGAAGATGAGTGCGAGAGGGGTTTCTTCTGATGCTGCAGCAGTAAAAGTCCCTCTAATAAGTCACAGTGATGCAACAAGCCAAGAAGTTGGAGACGAAGATGTAACATTGCCAGTCGTGCAACAGGCCTCTCTAATTCTTGAATCTGTCTCACCTGAGATGATCAGAAAGCTGCCCACTGTTTTCCCTCCATCTCCCTTGCTCAGTCGAAATCAACATAAGGTAAGCGACAACGGCAAAGCTGCCTCAACACCAGCTTTACGACGGATTGAGGCCACCATGAGAAGTCCACAAACAGCATCCTTGCCTTTTACTGAGGTGGACAACTACAGGCTACCTTACCTACAGTGTTGCCGTCACACAGCCGACCGGCTGACTCAAACCATAACAATCAAGTCCCCCGGTTGAATACAGCAAGTGGCGACAGAAGCAGCGTGGCATCTGCGCACTCACTGCTCAGTATGGATGACATAAACCCTCCTGCAGTGCAACGGGTTGTTGTTGAACATGTCGTACGAACCAACGAGACCATGTCTTCTATGCACTCATCATTTCGCCTTAGACCTTTTTCTGGAAAAACTCCACGCCCAAACAGTGAACTCGACTATGACGCCTGGAGAGCACATGTTGAGCTGTTTCTGACAGACCCTTCCATGTCTGACCTTCACAGGACACGTAAAATTTTAGATAGCTTATTACCACCAGCTACTGATCTTATTAAGCATGTTAGCCCCCAGGCGACGCCGTCAGCATACCTTCAGCTACTAGATTCAGTTTATGGCTCAGTGGAAGACGGAGATGAGCTTTTGGCCAAGTTCATGGGAACACTGCAGGACAATGACGAGAGACCCTCTGATTATCTGAACAGATTACAAGTTGCCTTGAGTGCTGTCGTCAGAAGAGGCGGAATTTCAGAAGGTGATCAGTATCGATATCTTTTGAAGCAGTTCTGTCGAGGCTGCTGGAATGATGGGCTCATTGCTGATCTTCAGCTGGAGCAGAAGTCTAAAGTGCCACCACACTTCGCTGAACTAGTGCTATTAGTGAGAACAGAGGAAGACAAGCAAACTAGTAAACACGATCGCATGAGAAAACACCTGGGACAGCAGAGACAAGGTTCGGCGGCTGTGAAAATGAGAGCTGCCTCACACCAGTTAACCACATGCAGTTGTGGAGTTCCAGAGAAGAAGGTTGCTGAGACTGAAGCCCTGAAGAAACAACTTAAAGAATTGCAAGTTCAAGTTGCTGCCATGCAGACTGCATCAACATGTAAACCCAAAGTTGATCATTCTGATGTAGCTGAAATAAAACACACACTACGGACATGAGAAAGGCAACTTTCGGACCAGAAAAAGACCATCTACAATCTGTCGAAATTGAGACATTGAAACATCAGCTGGCCATTCTTCAAGCACAAGTGAATGCACCTCATGCTCAGAGGCGTCAGATGCAAACACCTACTAGGTCCCAAGATGTCTCAGCTACAGCTCGACACCAGTCACCCAATAGGCGAGTGAACAGAGAGACCAGCTCAGCAGCGAACAGTAGACCCCGGCCATGGTATTGTTTCCATTGTGGTGAAGATGCGCACCTGGCAAGCAGCTGTGTGAGAGAACCAAATCCTTTTCTGGTTGAAGAAAAAAGACGTCTGCTTAGAGAGAGGCAATGGCTATGGGACCAACAAAATGGCGACAACCAACAGTTAAACTGCTGAAAGCCCCTGTTGCAGGGCGAACAGGGACTAAAAGACTAATTAGAAGCCCGGAAAAGCCCATGTCAAGATCCAGCCAGTGTTGTCACGCTCAATCTTTTTCCAACATACCAACATCGAAGCTGGTTGGAACAAAATGTACAGCTTATGTTGCCATTGAGGGCCATAAGGTCAACTGCCTGCTAGACACTGGATCCCAGGTGACCACCGTTCCACTGTCATTCTTCCAGACACATTTGCCTCATCATTCTTTGAAATCTTTGAAAGATCTATTGGACGCTGAGTTGCATGTGGAGGGAGCCAATGGAGAGGCTGTGCCTTACCTTGGATATGCAGAACTTAATTTAACGTTTCCAGCAGAGTTTTTAGGCAAAGTCATTGAAGTTCCAACCTTAGCGTTAGTTGTTCCAGATGTGGGCAGTACACCTCAAGTCCTCATTGGCACTAACTCATTAGATGTGCTTTATTCCAACTACATAGAACGACACAATTGTTATCCACAGTCATCTCTTCCTGGTTACAGTGTAGTCCTAAAAGTTCTTGAAGTACGTCAGAAACAGACTATCACTGGAGCCCTTGGACTGATAACAGCACAAAAGCGAAGGCGTGAAGTGATCCCTGCAGGTTGCACAGTGACGGTTCAAGGGACCGTTAACATGAGGGGTGACTGCAAGGAGAAGTGGGTGGTTGTGGAGGCCACATCTGTTTCCTCCCTGCCTGGTGGGCTGTTAATCGCAAGTTCCTTGTGTAATTTACCCAACAACCATCCTGGTTCAATGTCAATCCTGTTGAAAAATGAAACGCAACATGACATCATCATTCCCTCTAGGGCAGTGTTAGCTGAAATTCATGCTGTCCAACAGGTGATCGGACAAGAACCACACCCAGACTTGATACCCAGTAGAAGTATGGAGTTTGACTTTGGAGATTCCCCTTTGCCGAACGAGTGGAAAAAACGAATCACCAAACTACTCAATAGTATGCCTGAAGTCTTCCCTCAGCATGACTTGGACTTTGGTCATACTAGCAAAGTTAAACATCATATCAAGTTAAGTGACAATGCTCCTTTCAAGCAACGAGCCAGACCCATTCATCCACATGATGTGGACGCGGTAAAGAAGCACCTGCAAGAGCTGCTAGATTCTGGTGTGATACGTGAGTCAGAATCTCCATTTGCCTCACCTATTGTTGTAGTGCGGAAGAAAAATGGTTCAGTGAGGTTATGCATTGATTTCAGGAAGCTCAATTCGCAGACCATAAAGGATGCTTATGCCCTACCAAACTTGGAGGAAGTGTTTTCCCTTTTAACTGGATCCAAGTGGTTCTCAGTTTTGGACTTGAAATCTGGCTATTATCAAGTTGAAATGGAAGAGACCGATAAACACAAGACTGCCTTTGTGTGTCCTCTTGGGTTCTGGGAGTTTAACAGAATGCCACAAGGGGTTACCAACGCTCCAAGTACGTTTCAGCGGTTGATGGAGAGATGCATGGGAAGTCTAAACCGCAAAGAAACACTTGTTTTCATTGATGATCTCATAGTCTTCTCCGACACCTTGGAAGAACATGAGTCAAGGTTATTGAAAGTTCTCAATCAACTGAAAGATTACGGACTTAAACTGTCACCTGAAAAATGCAAATTTTTCCAAACCTCTGTTAAGTATCTTGGACACATTGTTTCTCAGCATGGAGTGGAAACCGATCCTCAAAAGATTGAAGCCTTGAAGACCTGGCCAGTGCCCACAAATCTCAAAGAACTACGCTCTTTCCTGGGGTTTTCTGGGTACTATCGACGTTTTGTGAAGGATTATTCAAAAATAACAAAGCCTTTAAATGATCTCACAGCGGGCTATCCGCCACTTAGGAGAGACATCAGAGAAAGAGACAAGCCTTGTCAGTATTTTCAACCAAAAGAATCTTTCGGCAATAGGTGGACATCTGAATGTCGGAGAGCCTTTGATAACGTCATCGATAAGCTCACCACAGCGCCTATCCTGGGATTTGCAGACCCCAAACTCCCATACGTCCTTCACACTGACGCAAGCACAACAGGTCTGGGTGCAGCTTTATATCAGGAACAAGACGGACAGATGAGAGTTATTGCCTTTGCCAGCCGTGGATTAACAAAGAGCGAGGCCAAATACCCTGCTCATAAATTAGAATTTCTCGCTTTGAAGTGGGCCGTCACTGCTAAATTTAATGATTACCTGTATGGCTGTGAATTTACTGTCGTTACAGACAGTAATCCCTTAACTTATATATTGACATCTGCCAAGTTGGATGCCACAAGTTACAGGTGGTTGTCTGCTTTATCGACTTTCAATTTCAAGCTCCAATATAGAGCAGGAACTCAGAATCGAGATGCAGATGGACTTTCACGTCGTCCACATGGAGAACTCCAGGATGACCATGTGTCAAGGAAAGAACGTGACAGGATAAGACAGTTCACTCTCCATTGCCTGGAGGAGCACGAGGCTCCAGATGTTGTTCTTCCAGATGCAGTGAAGGCCATATGTGAGAAGCATGAGATCAAGTCTTCGGAAAATTCCAAGTGTTCGATTGCGCTTGTCGAGTCCCTGGCTACCCATTCTGAAGTGCTACCCAGTGCTTTTCAGCTGGAGGATGATCACGGACTTCCTGTCATTGGTCATTGGACTGCAGAGGAGATGAGTGAAAAGCAAAGAGATGATCCTGATCTCAGAGTGGTCATCGAACACAAAGAATCTGGAGACACACCTTCCCCATCCCTGAGACAAGAATGTCCAGACTTCGCGCTATGGCTTAGAGAATGGAAACGTTTGGAGTTGAAGAATGGGGTATTATATAGGACACGGCGAGAACATGGACAAGTCACATACCAACTTGTGCTACCAACTGAGTTGAGGGTTACAGTGTTAAAGAGTTTGCATGATGATTTGGGTCACCTAGGCATTGAACGAACTCTTGATCTTGTGAGGTCACGTTTTTATTGGCCCCGGATGTCCACATGGGTAGAAGCAAAGATTAGGGAATGTGAACGGTGCGTGCGTCGAAAGACACCAGTTGAGAGAGCAGCTCCTCTGTGTAATATCGTCACCAGCAGACCCTTGGAGTTGGTTTGCATGGATTTTCTATCAGTAGAGCCTGATCAGAGCAACACGAAGGATATTTTGGTGCTGACCGACCATTTCACCAAATATGCAGTTGCAATCCCAACTAGAAACCAGAAGGCACAAACTGTGGCTAAGGCCTTGTGGGAAAATTTCCTTGTGCATTATGGATTTCCAGAAAGACTTCTGAGTGACCAGGGTCCGGACTTTGAGTCCCGCACTATAAAGGAGCTGTGTTCCATAGCTGACATCCAGAAAATCAGGACTACCCCCTATCACCCCCGTGGGAATCCAGTTGAGAGATTTAACAGAACCCTCCTTCAAATGCTGGGTACGCTGGAGAACAAGAAAAAGTCACACTGGAAGGAGTTTGTCAAGCCCCTAGTGCACGCCTATAACTGCACACGCAATGATGTAACCGGATTCAGTCCCTATGAGCTGATGTTTGGCCGACAGCCTCGGTTACCTGTGGATTTGGCATTTGATCTTCCTGTGAGTCACGAGCACAGGTCACACTCCCAGTATGTCCATGATTTAAAGGGTCGGTTGGAAGAAAGCTATCGAATGGCTACTGAAAGTGCAGCGAAGATAGCCGAGCGGAACAAGCAACGCTTTGACAAGAGAGTTGTTGAATCCACTCTAGCAGTGGGAGATCGTGTTCTTGTGAAGAATGTGCGGATAAGAGGGAAACACAAATTGGCTGATAAATGGGAAGCTGATGTTCACGTTGTAGTCAAGCGTGTTAATGACCTACCTGTGTATACAGTCAAACCAGAAACTCGAGATGGACCTCTTCGCACATTGCATCGCGACCTTTTGCTACCGTGTGGGTTCTTACCTGTGACTGAGTCTCTACAGCCACCAAAGCAGACCATTACCAGGCCCAGAACAAGGGGGCAGGCCAGAACCGAAGTTCACAACGAGTCTGAGTCAGAAGGGAGAGAGTCAGGATCCGAAGAAGAGAATTGCGAGTGTTATTTGCCTAGAGCAAGGGCAGACACCGACTTTGACACAAGAATTTTAACCTGGCCAGAGACGATGCCTTTTAACCAAAGACATGAGAGAAGAACAAAGCAATTATTCCCATTTTCAGTTGACGAACGTCCTGCTCTTAGTGACCATCAATCACAGCCGTTCGTTTCTAGAGATAGAATGCCATCTGAGTTGAGCCCTGTCGAACCAGTTTATTCTGAACAAGGAGAGGCTGAAGGGAATGATTCCATAGAGAACGTCGTGCAAGAGAGCAAGTCCCCGAGAGTGAGAAAAGTCTTGCTTGAGCATTCACAGAACGCTCCATCTGATACTTTGGGACAAAGAGAAGAGATGTTACCAGTTCAGCCAATCATGCCAGAATATTCCTTAAGATCAAATGTTTTGCATGACACTTTTCCTGCTCAATCCAATCGATCAGTTGGTACCCGTCGCAAGAGTCCAGGACACTTCACTTCCGAAGCATCTAAACCACCAACAACCCATGTTCCAAGACGCTCCGAGAGGCAAAGAACGCAACCTGAAAGATTGCAATATGCCCAATTGGGAAATCCCTTACTGCCCATAATTCAATCACTTTTCCAAGGCTTAAACCTTGCTCTAATGAATGCATTCCAGAGCCAAAGTTGTACTGACACGTCCCATGTGGACTCAGCAACAGAACATGATCACATGTGTGTAATGGGGACATACACACCTTTAGGGGGGGGAGGGTATAACCCAGCTCACCACCTTCTAAAATAATTCCTATTATTACTAATTGGATAAATATTGAAAATTCTAAATTGTTTAACTAATGCAGTAATTTCAGAAAAAAAAAAGAGAAAATGTTTGATAGTAGAACAGTATGATTAGAACTTTGGATTAAAAAATATAGTTATTATATTATATTATATATTAATATATGTATTGTTTATATTGATAACTAAATGAATATATGTGCTTATTTACTGGTACGTATGTGGGATTGGTAGTTAAAATGTATGCACTTTCAGTGCAAGTGCCGGGATTGCAAGGTCACGTGACACTGAGGCAACCAATGAGAGTTTTTTTTGGGACTGTTCTCTAAAAAATGCTGGAGTGAGGATGGTTTTTTTCGTGCTTCTGAAGAAAAACTATTGAACTAGTCTTAAAATAGTGAAGAATTCTCGCTATTTTACGTGTTGCGAATTGTTGGAAGGTAAAGATCGTGGGAAGATAACCCGATTAACTCATTCATTTGGATTTGGCAAAGCGGTGAGTAAAACTTTTTAGCCGCTAAGGCGCTAACATGAGGCGATTTCTGCCGGAGTTTTACAGAACTCCAAACAGCGCTTAGCTTAGCTTAACTAACAGCCTGTTTTCTCTAAAAAAAGAAAAGAGAAATTAGACCTGGGTTGATGACGGCGATCTGATTGTGACTGACCATTGAACCTCTGGTGAGTTTGTACTTGAAAATCTACATGTGAACGTTAATGTTAATGCGAGGGAGGTTGGATTATTGAAACCGTGTGAATAAAATGAGTAACAGTTAGCTTGTTTAAACATGTTTGTTTTTTTTCATTCTAAATGAGTGTGTATGGGAAAGATGTTTAAAATGTTAATGAGAAAAAGAAACCTGTTCTATCTGTTTTGTGTTATATCACTGGTTAATGTGAGCTTGTAATGTTGTAATGCTCAGGGAATTATGCAGTTGTTTTGTTTTTTTTCAGTTATTTATTTCAATGTGTATTTTGTGTTTGATATTGAAACTTGG
>QKNR01022996.1:0-11431 GCA_028031935.1 Paedocypris micromegethes | reverse complement strand
GGGCTCACCCCCGGCTTCCGGGTGTGGTGTAAACACTTCCAGAGGATCCTAGGCCACATGGCGTCTGCCTCTGCGGTGACTCCGCTAGGCAAGTTACACATACGGCCTCTTCAGTTTTGGATCCGGGACAAAGTCCCAGAACGAGCCTGGCGGTTGGGGAGATACCGGGTCCTAGTCACACCCGAGTGTCTCCGCCTGCTACACCCTTGGTCAGAGACGAGCTTCCTACGGCCAGGCGTCCCATTAGGAACCGTCTCCCGTCGTGTTGTGGTACCCACGGATGCATCCAACACGGGGTGGGGAGCAGTGTGCAACGGCAGTGGAGTTTCCGGCCGTTGGTCGGGTCCTCGCCTCCAGTGGCACGTCAACATGCTCGAGCTATTAGCTGTGCACCTCGGATTGAACACTTGCTCAGGCAAGTCCGAGAGAAGCATGTGCTGGTCAAGTCAGACAGAGTAGTTGCAGTAGCTTACATCAACCGTCAAGGCGGTTTGGGCTCGCACCGCTTGAACAAGCTCGCACGTTGCCTCTGGCTGTGGTGTCTGCCGAGACTCTAGTCTCTGGTGGCAGTTCACATTCCAGGCATCCTCAACACAGCCGCGGATGCACTGTCGAGGCAGGGTCCCGCCCCTGGCGAATGGAGGCTGAACCCTCAAGTGGTGACAGAGGTGTGGGAGGAATTCGGTCTGGCACAGATAGATCTCTTTGCTTCAGACGAATCGACCCACTGTCCACTCTGGTTTTCGCTAACCGAGGCGCCACTCGGTGTAGACGCGTTTGCCCACTCATGGCCTCACTACATGAGGAAGTACGCCTTCCCGCCAGTTACCCTGATTCCCCAGCTACTGGGTCGAGTCAGGAAGGAGGGTCATCAGGTTCTCTTTATCGCCCCTTATTGGCCAGACAAGACCTGGACGTCAGATCTCATGGATCTGGTCACGTCCCCTCCGAGGCAGTTACCCCTGAGAGCGGAACTCCTCTCACAAGCACAGGGCTCGTTCTGGCATCCGCGGCCAGACCTCTGGAACCTCCATGTCTGGCCGCTGGATGGGTCACCTCGTTAGAAGATCTGCCACAGTCGGTACAGGACACTATCACTCAGGCTCGTGCACCATCCACAAGACGGTTGTACGACCTGAAGTGGCAGACCTTCATCACCTGGCGCAGCCAGAGAAACGAAAACCCACTGAGTTGCCCTGTCGGTACGGTTCTCTCGTTTCTCCAGCTGAAACTTGAGGAAAGCGTGGCCCCTTCCACTCTGAGAGTCTATGTGGCCGCGATATCCGCCTCACATGACCTCATCGAGGGGAAGACGGTAGGCCGGCACGACCTGACGACTAGGTTTCTAAGAGGTGCAAGAAGGTTCCGCCCATCCAGACCTGCCCCGATCCCGGTGTCGGATTTGAGCTTGATGTTGGCGACCCTCCGCTCTCCCCCCTTCAAGCCGCTGGAGACTACGAGTCTCAGGCTGCTCACACTGAAGGCTTCGCTTTGACTAGCACTGGTCTCAGTGAAACGGGTCGGGGACCTAGAGGCGTTCTCTGCAGATCCTCAGTGCCTGACCTTTGGTCCTGGAGACTCGCACCTAGTGCTGAGACCCAGGCCTGGTTACGTGCCCAAAGTGCCCACTACCCCCTTCAGGGATCAGGTAGTGACGTTGCAGGCCCTCCCCGCTGGGGAGCAAGACCTGGCCGGTCACCCACTGTGCCCAGTACGCGCTATATGCACCTACCTACGACGCACAGAGAGCTTCAGAAGCTCGCAACAGCTCTTTGTCTGCTATGGTGGTCGACAGAAAGGGAATGCCGTCACCAAGCAGAGACTCTCGCACTGGATTGTTGACGCGATTGAGTTCGCGTATCACGTCCGTAAGTTGCCTTGCCCGCTGAACGTGAGAGCACTCTTCACCAGGAGCGTGGCCTCATCGATCGCAGTGGCAAGGGGAGTCTCTCTAGCAGACATATGCAGAGCTGCCAGCTGGGCTACACCCAATGCCTTTATCCGGTTCTACGAACTGGATAAGGCGTCGGTATCCACGCAGGTGCTATCCGCAGTGGAAGGCAATACCGACACGGTGTAGGCCTGCAGTAGCCAACCCCAGCCTTGGGGCCAGCCTCCTATCTTAGTGTTTCCTCTATCCTCGAGTTAGGCTAGGAACATGCCCAGTTCGCTCAGCACACTAGGGGTCAAGGCTTACGGAGGGCCGAGACCCCTGAAGCCCCGGCCTCTGTTTCCCCTGACAGGCAATCAGGCGCAAGGGGGGGTTCCCTGGTGCCACCGAGTCCAGACTAGTAGACCTAGTTCTGACTGTGTTTTTGCCTTAGGCGATACTCTCAGAGTTATTACGCCTGGGTTTCCCAAAGGGATGAGGTCGAGTAGTAGGGCTACGCTCTCCTCCCTCTCCCAAGCTTGACTCTGTTTTTCGACAGACACTGGGCTTCCTTGACGAGTGGCGCTTGAGCCTCTACGCAACACGTCTCACTTGTGAGAAGTGTTCTCCGTCTACCCTGGCGAGGGTCCCCCACGCACGGGTCGAGAGCCAACAAGTTCTTTGGTTGCCCCGGTGGGGGTGAGTGCTACAACCCTTCGGGCTAGGCCCACCTCTAGATGCTGTGGAAAATCCACTAAAGATTCCTCGGCTAAGCAGCCAGAGGGGTCTTTTCGGTAGGATGCTGCCCTGGATGTGGCTCGTTGTATTATCCCATAGTCAGGTCTCTGACTGACGTCGAAGTGACCTGACTATGAAAGGGAACGTCTTGGTTACTTGCGTAACCTCTGTTTCCTGAATAAGTCAGAGAACGAGACATCACTTTCCGCCACCACATTCAGGGTGTGCCGCTGGAAGTCTGCGTTGGCCCGACCGGCTTCAATCAGCGAAAGGTAATTGCATGTGGCACGCCACCGCCCTTTTATACCAGCTGGTACAGGTCAAAGGTGGCATGCAAATTCATGCAGCCATTGAACTTTTTATGCTTTATCTGACGTTACTGTAATCTCTGAGAGCAGAATTACCTGAGTTTGTGTAGATTACAGTCAGAATTCTTCAGTGAATCAGAGAGAATCTTCACTCCAGAGTCTCTCAGATTATTCACAGACAGATCTAGTTCAGTCAGACGTGAGTTTGATCTCAGAGCTGAAGTCAGAGCAGAACAACCTTCTTCTGTCACTCCACAACCTCTCAAACTGTAAAGAACGACACTCTTCAGTCTCTCAGTTCAGAAACATCAAGATAATAAACAACAAATCACTGACACTTCAAGACTGAAACTATTTTCAGCTTCAACTGAAACTACAACTGTAAATTTAAGTTTTCACGTTTAACCACATATTAAAAAATAAATAAAAAAAATTACAAAAAAAAATAATATTACAATAAAATAATAAAAAATAAAACTAATAAATGAAAAATATTAATACGTTTTAGATTTTTATTTTTCTTTATATTAGTTACTTTCTTTCCTTTGACTTTGCCATGAAAGATGTTTTAGTGTTAACTTCAGAAATAAAATAATTATCTTTCATACAATAAAACTAAATAAAAAACAAAAAAGTTTTTATTTATTTAGTATTTTTATTAAATTTTTTTATGCTTTATCGGACGTTTCTGTAATCTCCGAGAGCAGAATTACCTGAGTTTGTGTAGATTACAGTGAGAATCCTTCAGTAAATCAGAGAGAATCTTCACTCCAGAGTCTCTCAGTTTATTCAGAGACAGATCTAGTTCAGACAGACGTGACTTTGATCTCAGAGCTGAAGTCAGAGCAGAACAACCTTCTTCTGTCACTCCACAATGACTCAAACTGTGAAGAACAACGACACTCTTCAGTCTCTCAGTTCAGAAACATCAAGATAATAAACAACAAATCACTGACACTTCAAGACTGAAACTATTTAACCCTCAACTAGAACTAAAAAAAAAACAGTTTTAAATCACCTATAAAATATGCAGATTAAAAAATTTTTTTTTAAAAAGACATTTTCTTTATTCTAGTTGCTTTATTTGTTTTGACTTTTAGTTGTTACGATTTGGACAAACATATGACGACAGAGTCGTCAACAACGAAGGTTTTAATTTCCAAACTGAGGAAGGTTTCAGAAAAGGAGTGTGGGAACTCAAAACACAAACACTGATAACCACAGTCTGATAACGAGTACAAGGACCTAGATAGCTGTAAACTGTCCGCCGCCGTTTACCTCTTCAGCCGCCAGAGGGAGACAGTGAGCAGGGTTGTAACATTAGTGTTAACTTAGCTAATACAATAATTATATTTCATAGAATAACACTAAATATAATACAATTGAAAGTTCCAAATCACTTTGTTTGTTATTAAATGTTTTTTATGCTTTTAATGAGATTTGTGTATTTTCTGAGAGCAGAATTAGTTTGGCTAGATTACAGTGAGAATCCTTCAGTGAATCAGAGAGAATCTTCACTCCAGAGTCTCTCGGATTATTCCAAGACAGATCTAGTTCAGTCAGACGTGAGTTTGATCTCAGAGCTGAAGTCAGAGCAGAACAACCTTCTTCTGTCACTCCACAACCACTCAAACTGTGAAGAAGAACGACGACACTCTTCAGTCTCTCAGTTCAGAAACATCAAGATAATAAAGAACAAATCACTGACACTTCAAAACTGAAACTATTTTCAGCTTCAACTGGAACTATAACTGTAAATTAAAATGTTTTTTCCACCTATAAAATATGCAGACTTTATTAAATATCCAATCACATTTCCAATATTTTAGTTAGTTTAATTTTTTTTATTGTTATTTTAAGCAATAAAAAGTACATTGTATGAAGTGTCGTGCTCTGTTACCGATCGTTACCGTTTCATTTGGTTTTGCTTTGCATTAACAGTCCGCCGTGGGCGCGGCCGTCAGTGACATATTTTAAGTGTGTATTTGTTTTACATCAGTGTGTATTTTGTTAACGAGCATGAGCATAGCGCGAGGAAGGAATTTCTCACAGGAAGCAAACAATCTCAGAACACTGGCAAACGGATCCGACCGCTGAACAAGACATCAGAAACAAGAGCACAAAGCCTGATGGGTAAAAAAAGGGGAGGAAACAATAAGGGGCATCAGCTGGTGCTGACGAGCTTCTCTAATCAGCAGCCAATCAGACGGTGATCCTTTAAAATATGCAGATTTAAAAAAAAAAACACATTTTAAAATGGTATTCCCTTTCTTGTCAGTTTTCATTCGCTGCTTGGTTATTTGCTACCCTGTTTCTGAAAAGGATTTCAGTTGGAGTTTCGACTTTGCTCTTCTCTTTGGAATAAACTCTCGTTTCTGCTGCATTTGGGGCGAAGCCTGTGATTTCAACCCTGACTCGTAGACCCAACAAATCTGGAAATATTTATTACCCAACTACTGTATAGTGAGATTCACTAAAGCTTTGCCCTCAACTTTGCCGGAACCATTGTCAAAATGTATACACTGTATAAAATTAATCATGAAACAAAAAGTGTTGTTCCGTGTTATTGAGAACATTTTGGTGATAACAAATCTAAATGCAAATTTCAGTTGGTTTTTGCAAGTCTTCAGGTGGCAGATCGTGGTCTTCTTGTGTAAAGTACTGTTTGTTTCTTCTTTAGTCTCAAGTTCTCAAGTTCTATAGTGAATGTCTGTGTCATTTGGGGTTGTACTTTTCGTTTTTGTATTTAACCTTTTTTCCACTTGATGTTTTATTATTGTTACATCTCGCATGACACGCATGGGATGTGTATTTTGGAATTATTTGGGGGAGTGTCTTTTGAGCAGGATGACTGCTGGTGGAACTCCTCCCATTCCACCAAAGTACCAAGTTCTTGTGTGTATAGACACATAAGGTAAGAAGCGGAAGCTGAAACATGTATTTTTGATGTAGCTAGTCAGTGTAGCTAGGTGGCTGCGTGCTGAAGATTTCATTTTGTTTTTGTTTGGGGGGTTTAGTTTGTTTTGTTTTTGTTGCTTTGTTTGTTCTCCAGCTCCGCTCACGCCTCGCACCGGTTGGTTTTGCAGAGACAAGTTTATCGTATTCTTTTTTTCATTTCAATTTTAATTCACTAAACCGTTTTATTTACGTCTCAAATCATTAATAATTTCTTTTCTTCTTTCTTTTCTCCGTTGTAACGGAGTTATGTTTTCATGTGTATCCTTTAAATTGAGCTTTTCAATTATTTATTTTATTATTGTTTGACTGTTGTTTTTGTAAAACCTGTAGTCTGGAGGAACTGCAGGTAGGGGGCATTGTTGCTCGGCAGATGCTGAAAGAATGCATGCTGTGAGTACACGTTTTCATACGCTCCGCCAAATCTGTCGGAGTATTTTAAATTTGGAACTAAATTAAATCACTTATTTTGGCTAAAATCATTCGGTCGTTCAGCGGCCAGACATGGAGGTTCCAGAGGTCTGGTCAGAGATGCCAGAGTGAGACCTGTGCTTACGAGAGGAGGTCAGCTCTCAAGTTAGCTCCTCAGTGGGGACGTTACCAGAGCCATGAGTTCTGACATCCAGGTTTTGTCAGTCCAAAGGGGCACGATCAAGATGACCTGATGACCCACCTTCCTTGACCCTGGAGCTGGGTAATCAGGGTAACTGGGGGGAAAGCATACTTCCTTAAGTGGTGTGACACAAAGGTGTCTATACAGAGAAGTGTTTTGGTTAACGCAGCCAGAGTTGACAGTGGGTAGATTCATCAAACAGGTCTTTCTGTGCTTGACCGAACTCGACCCACAGTCACTGTCACCACACGACACTGGTAATGGTTGCCTTAACCTGCAAGGTGGACAGGACTCAGTCAAATCTTGTACCACTCAGGGAACCCATGTCAGACCGGGCTTGTCTGATGCTGAACCAGTGGAGAAGAAAAAACTCCCCACAGCCGCCGATGTCATTGGTGGTGCTCTTCACCTTCATGGTCAACATCGGCCTCCCCAGAAAGCCGGGGACAATTCTCTCACCGCTTCGTCAGCTCGCAGAGACAAAACAACATAACAAAACGTGTGCAGTGCGATGGCGTATGTCCGATAAACAGTGCTGTCAAAAGTAGTCACTTTCGTTACTTGTGTGAAAGTAAAAGTAAAATGCCCAATATTCTACTAAAGTAAAAGTAGCGTTACTAATACTGATAAAACTACTATTGTGCCTCAAGACACAAATCAAACAGGCTTCTCAGAGGTTGATAAATCTGTAAAAACTTGTAACAAAACTTTTGAAATAATGACCTAAATATGAACTCTTATGTTCGAAAACCTTGCTTCAACATTACATTATCTCCTTTATCTCTAGTATAAGATAAATTATCTCTCTCAAAGTCTCACAAAGATACTAACTGAAATGTCTTGTCAGTGCAATATTACACAGTGAGAAGAATGGAGCTTTTGTTCGCTTTGAGACAGTTAAAACTGTGAAAAGCGCCTTACAAATGCTCAGAACTTGAACTTGAACTTTACACACGGTCACTGCGCCTCACACTGAGACAATATCTATGTTACGGCCCAAAACCCTGGTTGCCCAATAGGCTGTTAGTCTAGCCCTGTAAGACCCACGGTTGTAAAATTACAACATTTCTTTAAAATTTCTTTAAAATGGCCAACATTGTTTTTCTTCCCTCCAACCTACATTAAGATATTCATTTGTTTTATTATATGCCACATAATAGCTATTAGCTCGAAAAATGTTCATAGATCCAGTTTTTCCGTCCCTGAACTCACTCTACCTGAAAATTTTCCATCAAGCTGATCCCCTTGTTTTTACGACTGGATTTATCAAAACTAATGTAAGTAAAATCCTTTATATATATTTTTCTGTGTTTATTGGAATGTCTTAAACACAACTAAATTGAATTATTTTAGAAATCTATATTCAAAAGTGATTTATAGCTTCTTAAGTCTTTGAAGTAAATATACAACATTGGGCAGAAGGGGTAGCGTTTTTTTGTTGCTCTGGGACTGGTGTGAATAGTCAGGAAAGGGTGGGACCAATTTCTTTTTAGTATGTAATTGGAGATGTAATTGGCCACTCAGACAGTATTGTTGTAAATCTTTAAGTTCCTTGGGAGTTAATGTGTCTCTTTTGTTTTGAAAAATGTATATTGTTTTGATGATTTGAAGAGACTTTTGTACAGCATTTGCATTGAAGGATTGACTGGCACATTGCACTTTGATCTCTATCCTTTACATCCAGTATTACCATGCCTATTCTCTCAGTTTATCAATTGCAATGTAAAGCTATATGTATTATTTACCATGTAAACAAAAAATGAAAACACTTTTCTGATTTCAGAATGCGAGTATATTGAAAATAATCTTTCAAAATGGAGAGTGGTTTTGACATGGAGTCAAATAGCACTGATGCAAGCTACTCAAGGTGGAATTCCAGAAGTTCCAGATGAAATGGAGAAAGAAAACCAAAAACCCTTTGAGGTTCAAGTCATGAGGACTTCAAGACACCAATGACAACATATGTGGGAAATTGAGATGTTACATGACATGTATTTGAAGATGTGCTTAGTGCAAAAGTCTGTATGTATTGGGAGACAGATACACTGTACGGCTCTGATTCTGAAGTGACGTCCCACAACAGATTCCAGACTCTGTTGACATCACACTCATCATCAACCTGACTCTGTCTGAGATGGACAAAAGGGACCAACAATTAAGTCTGACTCCATGGCTAAATTATTTCAGACAGAAATGCCATCAGGCGGTTCCTGAAGAGCACAAATCTGTGAATGAAATGATGATTCCTTCTAAAAGGATTTAGTAATATTAAACAATATATGTGTAGCAAGCTAAACCCAGGGGATTAAAACTGTGGGTGAAACTAGAATCTGTGAAGCAGGTGAAATGTTCGGCTGTGTTTCACTGATTTGAAAAGTGTTTCACTGGTTTTCAAGATTATCATTGACATTATGCATGAATAAATTACTGTAAAATATAAGATTGTTGTGTAGATGTATTATCTGCAATGAAGCCAGCAAGTTTATGCTTAAATTTCAAAAACCAGTTCAGACAAAGTGACGACAAATGCAGAAATTCTGCTTCCACATAGGCCCAATGTTGTACAATTACAACAATTTTCTAAAACATTACCAAAATATAAAAAATGTCAAAATTCTTTACTTTCTACATCAGAGGCCCCCTAAAACAATATCAGTGAGGTCAAAAATATTTTTTCCATTTTTTTCTAATTTTGGGTCTGACAGGGCTAGGGGAAGAAATAACCGATCTAAGGGTTTGGACCAAACATAGAGAGGAGGCGGCACACAGTTTGAAATGATAAATGATTTAATAACAAAAACACGAATGAAACAAACAGAGGCAGCAAAACTGAAGCGGGTAAACACAAACAAAAGGGGATAGTCGAGGAGCAGGCGGGGAAGCTACCCTAACTAAGAACAACCCTAACAAAACAACCCTAACTAAGCCTGTGCTCAATGATTATAAACTATCCCTGGCTTCCGAAAAATAACATAAAAAGGTGAGTCTTCCGCTCAGCTGCCTACCCTCCCTAACCTAACTAACTAATCCAAACTGTGAACTACCAAGGAAAACAAATACCGCCGCCTGCTCCCCATAGCGTAGAAAAATCCCCAGCCGGAACGTCGCGTCGAATGGCGGAAAAGCCGGGAGAAGCGCCGAGGTGACACACAGGTGTGATCGCGGCACGATGCGGTCGAGCCGGCAGTGAGAGTGAGAGAGAGACTGGGCGCCGCCATGTTGGAGCTTTTATCCCCGGATGCCGGGGCGGATCAGGGCGCACGTCATTCCCAGCTGGAGTCACTGGCACGCCTCTCACCGGGACAAAATAGAAAAAGTAAAAGACAAAACTGCGTAACACCCTCCCCCTTAAGATAATAAATGGTACAGAAGATCTCACCAAATAACGGGTACCATTTATTACCCATCGCCGAGAGGGAGCACCTGCCACCATGCTAACCGGGGCCCGGACAAGTCTGATGACAAAAACGCAAAAGCGTAAACGGGCTCCAGCAGACCAGTTGCTCATAGACGTGTCTCCTCTGTCCACAAACGTCAAGGCTGTCGGAAGGGTACAGGCTTGAAGGACAGGAAGCATTTTCAGGATGTCGCCCACAGCCAGCGGGTGGATGAGCAAGGGACAGCAAACTGCCCTGCGAGGCCGGGGAACCTGTAGATGATACACTCCACACAGCAACACACGAAATAGGCACAGACGATTCCACACCAAAACAAATGACATCTTTAACAGAATAATCGATGGTTACCGATTCGAGTTCCTCACCAGGAACAGTTTTACTGAAGGACGGCGAAATGTCATCCTGGTTTTGCTCGACACAGAAGTGCTCTCGTGACAGAGACGACTTACCACTTACGAAATGTTCACCGGAGTTTACAGTGGCGATGTCAGAACCAACAGTAACCGTTGAACATGTGGTCTGGTCAGAATGAGCGATGAACGTTTTGCCCAAATCAAAATCAAACTCAACTCCAGACTTCTCTTTTCCTAGTCTCTTTGACAAAGCACGAGTTACCGCACACGAAGGAAACACTGTAGGATATTTCCTAGACAAACTATCAGGTTCGAAGGGAATAGGAACAGTTACCTCTGGGCTAGCGAAGACTTTCCCTCCCGCCAAGTCGTTGCCCAACAACAAAGTGACCCCCTGAATAGGAAGACACGGGCGAACGCCCACGATGACACGACCGGAAACTAAGGGAGACTCAAGTTCAATTTCGTGCCGCGGCACGGTTACAAAGCCCATATCAAATCCCTGTACTAAGACACTGGTGTTAACAGAGCTGTCTCTGGAGAAAGGCAAAACTCCTTCCAAAAGAAAACTCTGAGCAGCACCGGTATCACAAAGTATCTTGACTGGTGTTCTCGAGCCACAACAACCAGCCAAGGATACAAACCTGTCTAAAACAAACGGCACAAACCCCTGATGTGTAACTACATCACCTGTAGTCAACGAGTCACGACGATCTGAATGTGACAGAGTCAAAACCCCTACAGGTTTAACCACATTACTTTTCCTCTCGAGTGCGTTACACTCTGAGATAATGTGTCCAAGTTTCCTACAATAAAAACAGACAAGTGATGCTGAGGTCTTCCCTCCACCTTCTGCTGATGACGGCACCGGATCCGTAGTCCGTCCAGAAGCACGACGATCACCATTACTAAACACAGTTTTATGCGTTAGCACATATTCGTCGGCTAGCGAAGCAGCAACTGAACATTTTAAAGCCTTCTGCTCGTTGAGGTAGGTTACGACTTGTTCGGGCAAACAGTTTTTGAAATCCTCCAGGAGGACTAAATCGCGCAGATGTTCAAAGGTTGTCACTTTCATGGAAGAACACCATCGATCAAACATGACTTCCTTTTTGTGAACAAATTCAACGTATGTTTCACTGTCTGATTTCTGATGGTTTCTGAACTTCTGCCGATACGCCTCTGGGACCAGTTCG
>QKNR01022921.1:0-27695 GCA_028031935.1 Paedocypris micromegethes | reverse complement strand
ATGGGATAGTTCACTTCAGAAACCTGACTTGTTCATTTGCTTTCAATACCCAAAGCGTGATTTTTAGAGTCTGAAATTGCACTTTTGAGGAAAAAGTCAATTTCAGCTAAACCTTGCTTAAAACCTTGTTTGAGGCATAGAAGAAATCAAGTTTTTGGCACTGAAAGCAAAAGAACAGGTTAAGTTGCTGAAGTGAAAGATCACATCTAAACTAATTTTATCTTTCATTTCTTAGTGACTTCTATGCCTCAAACTAGGTTTTAAGCAAGATTTTGCTGAAATTTACTTTTTTCTCCAAAGTGCATTTTCAGACTCTAAAAATCACGTTTTGGGTATTGAAAGAAAATGAACAGGTCAGGTTTCTGAAGTGTAAAATCCCATCAAAACTGGTTTTATCTTTCATTTCTTAGTGTCTTCTATGCCTCTATCTAGGTTTTAAGCAAGATTTAGCTGAAATTGACTTTTTCCACCGTAGTGCATTTTGAGACTCTAAAAATCACGTTTTGGTCATAGAAAGAATAATAACAGGTCAACTTGCAGAAGTGAAATATCTCATCAAAAATTATTTTATCTTTCATTTCTTAGTGTCTTTTATGCCTCTAACTAGGTTTTAAGCAAGATTTAGCTGAAATTGACATTTTCCTCCAAAGTGCATTTTCAGACTCTAAAAATCACGTTTTGGGTGTTGAAAGCAAATGAACAGGTCAGGTTTCTGAATTGTAAAATCCCATTAAAAATGATTTTATCTTTCATTTCTTAGTGTCTTCTATGCCTCTAACTAGGTTTTAAGCAAGATTTAGCTGAAATTGACTTTTTCCTCAAAAGTGCATTTTCAGACTCTAAAAATCACGTTTTGGGCACTGAAAGCAAAAGAACAGGTTAAGTTGCTGAAGTGAAAGATCACATCTAAACTAATTTTATCTTTCATTTCTTAGTGTCTTTTATGCCTCAAACTAGGTTTTAAGCAAGATTTAGCTGAAATGGACTTTTTCCTCAAAAGTGCATTTTCAGACTCTAAAAATCACGTTTTGGGTATTAAAAGCAAATGAACATGTCAACTTGCAGAAGTGAAATATCTCAACTAAACTAATTTTATCTTTCATTTCTTAGTGTCTTCTATGTATCTGACAAGGTTTTTAACAAGATTTAGCTTAAATTGACTTATTCCACCAAAGTGCATTTTCAGACTCTGTAAATGAAAGATCTTTTTTAAACTATTTTTTTCTTTCATTTCTTAGTGTCTACTATGCCTCTAACTAGGTTTTAAGCAAGATTTAGCTAAAATTGACTTTTTCCACAAAAGTGCATTTTCAGACTCTGAAAATGATGTTGCTGAAGTGAGAGATCGCATCAAAACTAATTTATCTTTCATTTCTTAGTGTCTTTTATGTATCTGACAAGGTTTTCAACAAGAATTAGCTTAAATTGACTTTTTTCTGACTCTGAAAATGACGTTGCTGAAGTTCCTTGGGAGTTAATATGTCTCTTTTGTTTTGACAAATGTATATTGTTTTGATGATTTGAAGAGACTTTTGTACAGCATTTGCATTGAAGGATTGACTGGCACATTGCACTTTGATCTCTATCCTTTACATCCAGTATTACCACGCCTATTCACTCAGATTATCAATTTCAATGTAAAGCTAAATGTATTATTTACCCTGTAAACAAAAAATGAAAACACTTCTCTTATTTAAGAATGCGAGTATATTGAAAATAATCTTTTCAAAATGAAGAGAGTGGTTTTGACATGGAGTCATTCTACTCAAGGTGGAATTCCAGAAGTTCCTGAAGAAATGGAGAAGGAAAACCAAAAACCCTTTGAGGTTCAAGTCATGAAGACTTCACGACACCAATAAATACAGCTTGCAAAAGCACGGAACATCTGTGGGAAATTGAGATGTTGCATGACATGTATTTGAAGTATGGGCTTAGTGCAAAAGTCTGTATGTATTTAAATTTCAAATACCTGTTCAGACAAAGTGACGACAAATGCAGAAATTCTGCTTCCACATAGGCCCAATGTTGTAACATTACAACAATTTCTTAAAACCTTACCAAAATATAAAAAATGTCAAAATTCTTTACTTTCTACAACAGAGAAAACAATATCAGAGGTAAAAAAAAATGTTTCATTTTGTTTTTCAAAATTTGGGTCTTACAGGGCTAGAGCAGGAAATGTGCACATGAGAATGATCAGAATGATAGTCTCTATCAACCGTTGTAATCTCCAAATGTCAACAAAATTTAAAGATTTACATAAATTGTTCAGAGTGCTAGCTGAATGTGAGATATGTGGAACCTGCGTGGAAGAGTGATCCAGATAAGCATCAAGATAACAGGTAAAGTCACCACCAATTATTACATTAGTGAATCCGGGTCAAAA
Source organism: Paedocypris micromegethes (assembly GCA_028031935.1). NCBI lineage: Eukaryota > Metazoa > Chordata > Actinopteri > Cypriniformes > Paedocypris > Paedocypris micromegethes. The sequence continues at coordinate 25,309 of QKNR01022921.1, read as the reverse complement.
TTAGGACCATAAATATTAACACATGTATGTAATCGCAACTCGTCAGCGAAAGTTCCAACTCTTCAACTCATTCAATTATCATATTAGCTAATCTAGTGTACAGTAAAGCTACAGGAAAAAAACACGAGCAGGATCAGGACTGGAACATTAGTGCTTTAGTTCTGAAGAACTGGACTCTTGCTGTGGATGAAGAGTTTGACGTGTGGTTCAGATCTTCAGTTCCTGATGACGACACCATAACCAGAAGAAGAGCAGAAGCAGATGGAAACGTTCTTCAGTTTCTCCAGCCGAACTGTTTTGGTGCATTTCAGATTATTATACAATAAAATATATAAAGTATCACAATGAAAGCATCGACAAAAGAATAATAAATGGTAATTTTTATCTTCAAATTTATAGTTTTTAATTTTTACAGTACATACAAACCTAATTAGGCCCTTTAAAAGTCCCTTTATCTTTGCTTCAGTAAAAGCTACTTTATTCTACTTTATTTATTCTCAGTAAAAGATACTTTATTCGGGTCTGTCTGGTTTACGGACACGTTTTTGATTCACATTCATATTCGTGTGTTTGGCGTATTCAATTGTGTGTGGTTACAGCTCTTACAAGTGCGTGGTTACGTAAGTTGGTAAGTTCTTTTTTTCTCAATACATCTTTTTTTCACTTTTAGGATGTACTTTACTGCAGTACTAATATCAGGAATTTTTTAGATGCGTTTCAATCAAATGCAAATAATGGCAGCAAGATTATTCACATGAACAGAATTATGACCATAACAGCCAATTTTAATGTCTCAACACTGGTGTTAAATACTATTTACAATTCAATATTATTGTAATTACAATAAAAACCTAAAATGTCTTTACACAAGATTTTATTTATCAGTTTATTGCGTAGTATGTGTCATCATTATTTTTGTTCTTTAATCGAGGCACTCGTTTGTTCTTGAACACGTACACAGGATGATCTATTGCATTTGTAGCACTCTGGAATGTTCTGAATTTGAGAATCAGACGCAGTAAATCAGAAGTGGAAATATTTTAGAACTGAAGTACATGTATATACGTAACTGTGGTTTAAATCATAAAAGTCTTTCTTGTCAAAGACGTGTAGACAAAAACCTTGAAAATACATTTTATTAAGCTTGACAGCCAATTTCGCGGATATAAATATTGGTGATAGTACAAGACGGAGTTTAAGGCTCAGATTAATAATTACAATATTTTGTCTTGGAACGAACTTTCTGTCATTCAGAAATTTTTCTGAAGGCCCCATTCCCACAAATATGAGCCCCTAATAACTTGGGAAAAACATAAACAGAAAAGCAATGAAAAGAATTAATTATGAAGCATGTGAAGGTAACAAAAGAATTTGCACATTGCACATTTATTTTGCAATATAAAGCAACATCAAACAGTGTTTTCCATTTTACAAAATTTGTTTTAGATTTGTAAAAGAGGCAGAGTGAATGTATCTTAACAGTGCAATACACAATTAGCTCATTCTCTTAAACCTTATTGGTTAAAAAACAGCCATTTTAATTGTCTTGTTTGCAGCCAGCTTAGTGGTCACATTTTTCATGTTGACCTGGATACATTTTTCACATTATTTTTCAAAGTAATTTCTTAGAAATATCTTAATGAATGGCACAAGTTTGAGTAAAATAATCATTAATGATCATAGCCATAGTCAATGTTTTTATGACCTTAAGATTAGACTACCATAATGGTCTTCTGTGTGGCTCACTGTGTATTAGTTGATAAACTTCAGATTTTGTAAAATAATGGCTGCAATACTATTCACATGAACACAAAATATGTTCAATATAAGCAACATAAGTTCCACTCATCTGTTGTTCTTGTTACGCATGTGAAATATCTTCACGCTATTATTTATTATTATTAACTTTTTTACTTGTGAGAGCAACTGTGACCGGAAAAGCAATTTCCCCTGGGCATGAATAAACAGACGCAGTAAATATGAAGTGGAATTTTTTTACAACTGAAACGCATTGCATATACGTAACTGTGGTTTCAGACCATGTGTAAATCATAAAATACTCTTTTTGAAAGACTTGTAGACAAAAACCTTAAAAATACATTTTATTAAGCTTGACAGCCATTTTGCTGAAAAATAATATTCAACAAAATATACATAATGCAAAGGCAAAGTGGTGGATACCAGTGGAGTAGTGCATGAGTTAGAAAGTGGCATTACTATTAATACAATCAGTATTACTTCATTTATTAGCAATATTTTATCATTTACAAAAAAAATTCAACAAATTAGCACATTTACATACAAAATGCATCTGAACGTACAAAATGTGAACCTTACGAAACTGCTATTGGCACAAATACATTTTGAAGAAATTTTTTTCTAACGCTTTTTAGAAATTCACGTTTGATATTTTTGGAACCAATCTGATCTTGATACCACACGAACCATGTGTTGAGCGGCGAACGCGCGGTGAATGGAGACGGTTCGGCGCGTCAGGTGTTTCTGTGCACAAACGCATTTATTGTCAAAACGATTTTGTTTATTATGTGTAAAAATCTATACAAGTTAAAAAATATATATTTACAAAATTAGGCGTAAATTGTGTTAGCTTCAAGTGAAGCAAATATAAAGAGATGCTGTTTTATTCAAGTCTGTTTTGAATTTTGAATTTACATTAATATTCGTGTGTGTTGCATATTCAATTGTGTGTTTTATCTGGTTGCAGATTTCTCATTCGCTTCGGCAATGTCAGTTTTGAAGTTTCAGTCTGACCAGTCCAACTTCCAGTGAATAGAATTGTCTCTTTCTTTCTGTCTATCTTTCTTTCTGAAGCGTGTCTGTGTTCTAAGTTGTTCCTCGCTCTCTCCTCAGGACCATGTTGACTGGCAGGCCGGCAGACGCCATGCTGGACCAGACCAGAAGCCACAGCTGCTTCAACCACATTGATGCAGACCTCACCAGCGTCCAGTGGCTTCTGTCATTGTCTGGTCCTGGCGTTGACTCGGTTCCTGAAGCTCCTGCGCCGTATAAGTGTGGAGCTCTGGCATCCCTGCGGCTGATTCCATCAGGAGTCAAGCCGCCCTTTACTTACACCGACCTCATCTGTATGGCTATTGAAGCAAGTGGGGAAGACCAGGTGACCCTCTCCTCCATCATCGCCTGGATCACGGAGACGTTCCCCTACTTCCGCAGCGCTGGCAAGGCTTGGCAGGTGAGATGCTGGACACTGCTGCGCTCATTTCATCCGCTGTAACTGACTCTGACACACTCACAACCTCTTCAGTCCGGATTGACCACAACATCTCCTTTGCCCTTCCAGAATTCCCTCCGCCACCAACTCTCCACCCACCATCTGTTTGTGAGGGTCCAAAAGCAAAAAACAGAGCGGCGGCGAGGCGGATACTGGGCCATCAACTCGGTACTCACGCCGACCGTACAAGAGGCGCACAACACGGCAGTCAGCGATGGGCCCAGCAACACCAACCAGACTAAAAGTCTCATCCATTTACTGATTCATTCTTTCATTCTAGACCAAGCCTGGAACCCACAGGAGTCTGTAGATAGTGGCAACTGTTCACCGCTACAGGAAGACCACATCTACGGGACCCCAGACATTGACCTGATGTCGGCCTCCAAGGGTCTGGATGAAGGACCTGCTTCTGAAAAGATCTTCAGAGGTCCAGACGCGGTTCCAGAAGCTTCAGCTCAAGTCCACAAGATTAGCGCAGACCTGGACTTAATTTGGGCTGAAATAAGCCATATGGACTTCAGAGAAATGGACCTACCAGATGATGGCAAAATAATTTTTTTTTTTTTAATTTAATTGTTTACATTATATACTTTGTATGGTTAATAGCTTAAATGTTTTTGTATTGTAAATAGTTTTAATGTTATATTGTTGTTCTGTTTTGTTTGTGCAAAATGTTCCAAATTCTCCGCCAATATTAACTTTTGTATAATAAACCATTCTATGTAAATTCAAACTTTGATGGCATTTTGAAGTTTTTTCCTATTATTCTTTACACTTTGCTACAGTAATTTTAGAAATGTTTAATATAAGTTATTACCATCTTATTATCATATTAGCTAATCTAGTGTACAGTAAAGCTATAGGAATAAAACACAAGCAGGGACTGGAACATTAGTGCTTTAGTTCTGAAGGACTGGACTCTTGCTGTGGATGAAGAGTTTGACGTGTGGTTCAGATCTTCAGTTCCTGACGCTCAGGTTCTGAGTGGCATCGGGAGGTTGAGGAGGTCCAGTTTGAGCCCAGTGAGGGTGAGCAAGACTCTGGTGACTGCAGCGCCCCCTGCCTGTCGCCCGTCTGTCTGAAGATGTCCTGCTGCCCATGTCTACACACGGCTTGGTCGCCCGCAGACCACAGACTAGAGAAAGAGAGCCAGCGGGCCTCAGGGAAAAGCACAAAGCTTTGAGCACAATCATCTCAACATTTCAGTTGGATTAAGTGATGAATCGAATGTTTACATATTATAAAACTGTACTGTACACCATACTGTACATTTACGCTCAAAAAGAACAATAATGTTTTATAAAAAATAACAAATTCTGAAATGTATTGTGTGTAGATATACAGGATTAAATATTATATCTTTGTTGTTTTTTTAATGTGTTTATGTAATTGTAAAAATGTGTGCGTTGTTTGAAAACAGTGATAAAGACAAACAGTGAAAAGTTTTTAATGAGTGTGTAAAGAAGAAACTGAAGAGTGGAACAGTTAAAAACCTTTTTTTAACAACTAGGTTGTTAAAGAAATCCAAGATAAGAAATCCAAAACGTTGGCTACTTTGTTCTACAGCTTCCATAGTTCATGTGTGGAAAAAAATGTGAATAATTAATTTATCAAATATTGCATATGTACTGTACACATATAGTCATTTTCAAACATTTGCACATGCACATTATTTATTCACACGTTTATTTACACACTTTTCTTTTTTATCAAATTTTTATTGACATTTTACAATTGCAACATATATACACAGAAAACACAACATACAGTAGACATACAATCAGCATATTGCAGTGAGTGCTGAACAAAAGGAAAGTACCTGCTAGTCTGAAGGGTAAATTAACAAATATGTTGTAACAGGCCAAGTAATGCAACAAAAAAATAAAAATAATAAACAGTATGAATTAACGTGACGATGATAATAACAATAGTGACAACCACAAGTAAATAAAATGAATACTATCAAATAATATCCCACCGCACAGAAGTTGCTAAAATTATGACGCTGAATGATGTTAATAATAATCAATGATAGTGATGATATTGATGAGGTTGCTGAAAGATGTCTTGACAAACAACAAACAACCCAAACAGGGAACAGCTCTTCAAAAAAAAAAAAAAAAACCCGAGATAAATAGTGATCTCCCCATTAGTAAAGCAAATTTTTAAGCTTCTCCAGTGTTCGAGACCAAAGTTTGATGGTGTCCTCCCTTGCACCATGTATGCGTGCCGTAGATTGCTCAAGGTATGCTATGTCTATGAAGGTGAAGATCCAAGCTGTTTGCTAAGAGAGTGTGGAGGTTTCCACCTTGCAGCAACAACTTTCTTAGCTGCTGTCAACCCAGCTAAAAATACTCGCTTCTGGGTTTTGTTGAATTGTATCTGTGAAAGATCATTTAAAAGAAAAACTGAAGGGGACAGCGGAACGGGGAGATTTAGCATGTTGGACAACTCATCTCTAACCATATTCCAGAAATAATAAACTCCAGGGCAATCCCAAACCATGTGCATGAACGTGCCAATTTCCTCCCGAGTCACACAGAGTACATTCTGGATCAGGTTTAAGTTTCATACTATGAAGTTTACCCGGAGTCATATAAGTCCTGTGATTGAAATTTAGATGGATTTGTTGGTGATCTGGGTTCCTGGAAGCTTGCAATGTCATATCCCAAACTTTATCCCAATCAAAATCAGGAGAAAGGTCTGTAATGTCCGCCCTCCAAGAAGAGTCTATTTTCAACGGAAGACACATTTTTCTTAACAAATGACCATATAACTTAGACACAAACTCCCTTGTTCCCTAAATCTCACAAAATAATGTAAGCAATGGGTGCGCTTCGAGTGCAGTCATCCAGGGATATGCAGGTTAAACCGGATAGACAGTTCTTCAAATGAATAAAGACCCTTATCACCCATGATATCACCCAAAGAATGAATCCCTTTGTCATACCAATGCCGACACTGACCAAACTTAATTGTGTGTTTGCCAATTTGTAAACTGTGGTTATTAAAGATAGGAGAGTAAGAGTTCCAATTAGAGCGAATATTGCAAACTTTTTCTGATGCTCTCCATCTTTTTGTGCGATATTGTGTGCGATATTAAGGGGCCAAATCGAAGTTTACACTTATTGGAAGGGATATTGGCGAATAAGATTTCATCCAATTTGAGAGGAAGAACTAAATTTTCCTCGAGAGAGCGGCACGAAACTTCCATTCTATTATCAAACCAGCAAAGTAGTGGACAGAGTGTAAAAGCCCAATGGTAAAGCTTAAAGTTGGGGAGCGAAAGACCACCAGCATGTCTATCCCGCTGCATTGTGGAGAGTTTGAGACGCGGCTGCTTGCGGTTCCAAACGAATTTAGTGATTATGCTCTGTAATTTATCCCAAAAACGAGCAGGGGGAGGGAGAGGTAGCATAGAACTCACAAAGTTAATACGTGGAAGTACATTCATTTTAATAATAGAGACACGTGAGCGAAGAGAATTTGGAAGTGATGACCAATTTTCTAAATGATATCTGGGAGAGTATGTTTTCATAATTAGTTTTACTGATATACTGTAGTGTTGAGCCAATTTGAACACCTAGATATTTAAACTGTTTGACTACTGGGATGCCCGCAGGTGGCGTGATGTTCCTCATGGCCTCGTTAAGAGGAAAAAGTGCCGATTTAGTCCAATTTATTTTGTATCCAGAGATCTCACTAAAGCTGTTAAAGGTTGATAGAATGTTGGGTATGGACTGCAGCGGATTGGTTATATAGAGAAGGATATCATCAGCAAACAACGAGATATAGTGGTTAGTTCCACAGATGTTAACTGGAGCAATTCCTTTGTCTATGCGTATAGTTTGCGCGAGCGGCCCGAGCGAGATTGCAAACAGAAATGGACTTAAGGGGCAACTGCCGCGAGCCTCTAGCTACTTTAAACAGCGACGAGCAGACACTGCCTGTTAACACCATGGCTGTGGGGTTCATATAAAGCACCTTAATCATGTGAATGAAAGAGGATCCCAAAGCCATGGCTTCAAGTACTGACCACAGGTAAGACCATTCCAGACGATCAAAGGCTTTCATAGCATCGAGGGAAAGAACAGCAGCAGGAGAAGATGAAACGGAGGTGTTGTGTATAATGTGAAGCAATCTCCTAACATTGTCAGATGCTAACCTACTTCTAATAAAGCCAGTCTGATCACAGTTAACAAGCTTAGTCATAAAAGGTTGAAGCCTTCGTGCAAGTGTTTTTGCATACATTTTGAGGTCTGCGTTGAGTAGAGACAAAGGTAATTTATACAATCATTGCCGTCCTTATCCTTCTTTAATAAAAGTGAAATAACTGCAATGTTAACATCCCTGGAGAAGGAACCTCTGTCTACTGCAGCCTGAATCATCTCTAAAAGTAGAGGACCCAGAGCGTCCCAAAAAGCATTATAAAACTCTAAAGGAATTCCATCCCATCCAGATGATTTCCCACTACACATATCCAAAGCTGCTTCCTTCAGCTCCTCTATTGTGATCGGAGTGTCTAAGCTTAAAGAATCCTGCTGTTCCTAAACTGACAGTTTAGGAAGTGATAGTTCACTTAAAAACTTATCACATGCATCAGGGTTAGGAGATATATCAGAGCTATACAAATCGGCATAAAAATTGCAGAAGGTTGTATTTATCTGCGAGGGCTCATAAAGAATAGTGCTGTCTTTGGACTTAATCGAGTTAATATCAGCAAATTGTTCGCTGGAACGCAGTTTGAGGGCAAGTAAACGGCTGGGTCTCGCTCCGTTAAAATAGTACAACTGCCGTGTTCTATGGATTAAGAATTCCGCTCGTTGTTTCATAACCGCGTTAATTTCTTTCTTCACAAGGTCAAGTTCAAGTTTAACTTTTTCTTTATAGCCTTGTTGTAGACGAGAGTCCAAAGCTGCGAGTTTTAATTCCAGCATGTGTAATCTAGAAGATCGGGCTTTTCTTAAATTTGAGGCGTAACTAATTGTGAAGTTTCTAATAAAACCTTTTACCGCATCCCAAAGTGTTCTAGGATCATCTACTGAGCCTTTATTCAGAATGACAAATTCTCTTAATTCACTTAAAAACTTAGTTTGGAATGTTTCATCTCGCAGTAAAGAGGTGTTGAAACGCCATCTTGGGGCTCGTGCTGGGTTGGAACTTATCACAACTGAAGCCATCACTGCCTTGTGGTCAGAAAAAGCTACAGGCACCAAATAGCCATTTAAGATGCTGAAAAATAAATTTGTGGAAGAAAAGATAAAATCTATTCTAGAAAAGGATTTGTGTCTGGAAGATAGATGAATGAAGTCCTTCACGTTGGGATTTAACATACGCCAGGTCAATCAGCCCATTATCACTGATCCAGGATATCAGCGCCTCAGAAGCACGTTTCTGGTCTGTATTTTCTGAGTGACCAGACCTGTCCACCAAACAGTCCACAACAGCATTAAAATCAGCACCTATGATGAGTTTAAAATCAGATAGTTCGAGAAGTTGAGCATAAAAATCTTTCTCGAATGTATTAGGGGCATAAATCGAAACAAGTGCAATGTCTTTATTTTGTATGTGGATTTTTGCCACTGCTATCCTGCCTTTGCTATCTGTCCAGGTGTCCAGCAACTTAAGGCGTAAGTTGCGTTGACATATGATCGCCACACCTCTGGATTTATTTAGTGCCGAAGTAGCAATAGTACGGAAATAACGATTTGCAATATGGCTTGTGTCTCTTTTGATCATGCGTGTCTCTTGTAAAAAGGCAACATTAACTTTTTTCCTACGCAGAAATTCCAAGACCGCAACTCGTTTTGCTGGGTTGTTTAGGCCCCTTACATTGAGGCTAAGAATGTTCAATTTTACACCATCAGTCATTTATGGCATGAGGCAAAGATAAACTGAGTTATAGTGAAGGAAAAGGCAAACTGGCAAGGATAAAGAAAATTAAAAGCTATGGGAGATATAAGCTCTGGCTCAGGCATAACAAAACAAAAATTCTGTAAAAACACAAACAAAAACAAAAACAAAAGGAGAAGATTGGGTCCACCCATGTCTATAACTCCTCTAGAAAAATGTAAAGCAAGAGTTTGTTGAACGTCCAAACAGAAAAACACCTGCTTTACTATAGCTTCCCAATAAAATTAACTGAACATAAAATCACTCATCTCTGGGTGACATCTCTGGGGCGATGAATCTTTACAATGACGGGTCGCGGACGGCCATCCGTAGGCGCACCAAGACGGTGTGTGCGGTCGATCTCAATACAAGGGGCTGGAAGCTCGAGCAGCTTTGGTATGAAAGACGAAAAATATTGTAGCGGGTCGCTTCCCTCCACGGTTTCCTTGAGGTTGAGAATCCGAATATTATCCCGTCTAGAACGCCCCTCCAAATCGGTGACTTTTTCCGCGAGTGTAGTGTTAAGTTTTTCGATTGCGGATAGTTTCTTTTTCAGCGGAGTGATGACGTCTTCCAGAGCGGAGATACGAGTCTCTGTTTCGGTCACGTGGGATGAGAGTGACTCGGTGGCCGCGGCTACCTCATCGATGCGCTTGATGATGCACTCTACCTTAGTGTCCAGACCGGACTCTAGTTTGGCGAAGGCCTTGTTCATCATCTCTTGAGTGCGTCGTCCTTCCTCTGCGACCATGTCGGCGATGTGCGCGAGCAAGGCCCCATGTGAAAAGTCAGATGGCGAACTTTCATCAGCGTGCTCACTCGAACAATCTTCCTCTAAAACTCGCGAATGGTCCGGTTTGCACTGTTTGGATGGTTTAGGCATGACGGATAAAAATGAAACCACTAAATAGCGATAAATAAAACGATGGATTGTGGCAAATAAAGCGTAACAAAAATGTGTAGTGGGAGAGATGAAAAATGCGACCGTTCACTCCGACGCCATAACCGGAAGCCATTTACACACTATTCTATTGGCAACAATACCAAGCTTTGTCTTTGGGGGATATTCTTACATGTAGGGTGGTACCATTCCTCACAATTTGTGCATTGTACCATAATTGTGTTGTAGTGTGCAGTTCTACATACACAATACACGCACACCTGTGTTTTGTTTCAATGATTTCAGGGAAACACAATGTTTCCTATTCTTGGAAAGTACATTCTTGTGGCATATTGCGTATGCAAAGGCAATGGAAAAACTGTTGCAATTGGTCCCATTGCTGTGTTGCTGAACATTTTGATGTATTACTTCAAATTGTGTCTCCATAGGTCTTACCATCCATGACATAATTAGAGCAGTTTTTGCATCCAACTCGGAACATAAGCCGCCATAAATTTTAGACAGAAATTTGGTTTTTGCCTTTACACATGTTGCTGATAGTTACCCAGTGGTTGCCCTTTGAGTGCAGAATTGGCACAAATTTGTCTTTTGGCGTGACAATTGTGCCACCGTTTTCTATGGCACTGAATGAAAGAACAGATATGTGGCTATGATCCTTTGCTCGCCAAATCGATCTGATCTGACGTAAGCCAGTAGTAAGAGTAAACAACATCTAGCGGGTTGGTTTGTGATGGTCTGGACACTTTGTGGACAGGAATCCTTTCAGAAACCCCGTACGTGTCCCAGACTGGACCCATCAATTTGGACTTTTTGCTTCTTTGCCGCTGTTTCTGTAAATACAATCTCAGTCAATAAAAAAGTTCACCATTTTTCAACAATTGAATTGATATTGTTATTTCTGTATGTAAATATCTTTGTTATTTTTTTGAAAGTGTTCCTCAAGCGGAGTGGTTTCCATGCAATTCTTTTTTTTAATAATGTTTTTATTGAAGAAAGAACAGTGCAAAACTTTACATACAATGATTTCACAATTCCTAATTCTCTCTCTTTTTCTTTTTTTTTAAATAAAACAAAACAAAACAAAACACCCTCCTCAATAAAAAAATAAATAAATAAATAAATAAATAAATAAAAATAAAAAAATAAAATAAAAATAAATAAAAAAGGAATGGAGAATACACATACACTGTATAATGAATAAAATACAAACTATAAATAAATAATTGACATAAACAGTCAAAAAGTTTGATATTAAAGACAGTGAGGAAATATTTAACATCAATGTTTGCCCGATAAGTTTGATTACATCATCTTTTTAAGCATAGACCTTTTAGTGTCTTTATTAGTTTTAGTTTGGGGGAAGTGTTACACCTTTTTCAAAGAATGAGATCATTGGAGTCCATATTTAAAAAAAAATGTTTAGTGGATCCTCGTAGAGAGTATTTAATTTTCTCCAATTTCAAAAAAAGCATCATATCTCTTAACCAGAGTGAGACTAAAGGTGGTTGACTTGATTTCCAATCAAGCAATATTCTTCTCCGAGCCATTAGACATGCAAATGCACAAGCGTCTTGAAAGTTACTGGACATGATCTTGCCTTCTTCAAGTACTCCAAATAGGCCATCTCAAAACTAGGCTTAATATCTTTGTTGTATGCCTCGGACAGAGTTTTAAATATAGTTGTAATAGTAATTAAACAGTCTAGGACATGTCCAAAACATATGAGCTAAATCTGCTTTAGCCGAATGACATCGCTCACATGTGTCATTAACATCTGTGTATATCTCGGAAAGTCTAACCTTACTGTAGTAAAGTCTGTGGATGACCTTGAATTGAATTAGACCCAGACAAGTACAGGAAGTTGTTACATTCACTTTCACTAATGCTTGATTCCATGTTTCCTCTGATATTTCCACTCCCAAATCCTTTGACCATTCTGCATGAATTTTGGTTAATATTTTTTAATGACATTAATGTGTTATATATATTAGAAATGACTCCCTTTGAATGTAAGGGAATATTTATTACCGTATCCAAATCTGTACTGGGAGGAATGGAAGGATAAGCGGGGCAATGGTTTTGGATTAGATGTCGAATTTGAAAATATCTAAATAAATGCGATCTTGGTAGTGTGTATTTTGATGAGAGTTGAGAATGGGGTGAAGACATCATCAATAAAGAGATCACTGAATTTAACAAGGCCTGCCTGTTGCCATTGACTAAAGATTGGGTACAATTGACCGGGAAGAAATAAGTGATTCTTGCATATAGGACTAGCTATGGAGAATTCTTTAAAACCAAAAGCTCGTCTAAATTGAAACCAGATCTTGAGGGTGTTTACTACAACTGGGCATTGAGTGTACAATGAGATAGAAAGGGGCAATTCGGATAAAGCTAAAGCTGGTAAGGATGAAGAAGTGCAAGAGTTTGCCTCTAAGATACACCAGACATCATTGGGATTCTGAAGCCAATAAAGTATTTTTGAGATATTTGCAGCCCAGTAATAATACCTGAAATTAGGAAGAGCTAATCCACCTTGAGTTTTTTGTCTTTGGAGAAATTCCTTCCGAATTCTAGGTGTTTTTTCACCACATATAAATGATGAGATCATCTTGTCTAAATTATTAAAGAAGGATTTAGATAAAAAAAAATTGGGATACATTGGAACAAGTACAGAAATCTTGGTAAGACGTTCATTTTTACGCAATTAATTCTTCCTGCAAGGGAAAGAAATAACAAGTTCCATTTTTTGAGATCTAATTTTAGCTTTTCAATTAAAGGTGCAAAGTTCTCTTTGTAAAGGTTGTTAAATCCTTGTGTAGAATTAATCCCTAAATATTTAAATCCTGATACAGACAGTTTGAAAGGCATATCTTTTTTTAAGACGTGAAGGTCTTTATTGTTTATGGGAAAACAAACACTTTTTAAAAAATTTAGCTTATAACCAGAGAAAGTTCCAAATTGGTTTAGTATCTTAACTATTTGTGGGATAGCTATAATCGGGTTTGAGATGTACAATAGCATATCATCGGCGACTAAGGATACTCGATTTTCTACGCCCTTAATAGTAATGCCCGTAAAATGCTGTGAGCTTTTTAACGCTATAGATAGGGGCTCAATGGCTAAAGTAAAAAGTAGAGGACTAAGAGGGCATCCTTGCCTTGTGCCCCTCGATAAGGAAAAAGATTTTGAACGTACTCTATTTGTTATTACTGATGCTTTAGGGCAGGGGTACTCAATAGGCGGACTCCGGTCCGCATCCGGACCCAGACGCGATTACTTTTGGACCGACGGCAAAACCAATGCTACTCTTGTGATCAAAATCCAAAGGCGTTTTCAGTGGATCACGCAATTTTTATTCTGCATTGTTCATTCACACACACGCACCAACGCAAACGAATATATTTATAAATGTATATAATTTATCTTGAATGATTGTACTCGTTTTAGCTGCGGCATTTGTCCAAACACAGCCGCTGTAAGAGCAACGTGACAACTACGCCATCTGTTTGCGCTCTGAGTCTGGAGGCATTAGTTACTTAGAACACGGCCGGTGTAGGTACAGAAAGTGCTCGGCCTGCAAAAACCGCTCGGGGTCCTGCGACTGGTGATGACGTCACACAGTTTGATTGGCCGTAAGTTGGAATGACGTCGAACAGATTTTGCGCTGACAAATCACGCTCGAAACTCCAGAGTATTAAAACAGTCTTTAGTCATGGATAACCTTTACGTGGAAATGTCCCACTATCTTTCAAAGGGGACGTATTATAGAGATTTCTTTTGCACTGTTTTTTTTAAATAATTATAAAGCATTGTAGCATATCAATGCATTGTAAAATGATTGTAAAGCATTGTACATTAATATACACTTATATAAATATTGTGTTTAATTTTTGTAAATATTGTGAATAATTAAGCACAATAGAACTTTTAATATTTATTGCACAGACCACAAATGGCCAACAAAAAAGTGTAAATATAAATTACATTTAACAAGCGACAATTTAATTTAATTCAGTACATATAACTTACTGTAGGGCGCAATTGTCCAAATTCTTTTGGTTCATAGGTTCTGAATCCAGATAAGAAAGAGTTGTTTTTTGCTGGATTCGCTCAATCCAGACGGCTTTGGCGACAGTTGTTTCCATACCCTCTTTAGGTTTTGTAACATAAGTCAGCCCTGTTCTGTGGCTTGTTCAGTTTGGGATTTTTTTTTTTTAATTCACAGTATTCCATCATGCAGGTACAGAACATATTGGACCAATCTGGCAAATGACAAGATTTTAATTTCTAAACTGCTTCATCTATCAGGTCTGCTTGAATTGCAATGTATGAATTGCAATATTTGGTTAGCCCAAAGCCTTGTTCAAAGTGTGTTTTTTTTTTAAGTTTTGCCTAGTTCTAAGGCTGGTTTTTAAAGTTTAGCCTCGTTCCAAAGCATTTTTTTAAGTTTACCTTGTTCTAAGGCTGTTTTTTTAATTTAGCCACGTTTTAAGGCTATTAATTTTTGTATTTTTTTAGTTGTGTTCAGTTGCTATTCATTCACACCAGCAACCACTATTAGGTGAATCATTTGCATTTTTTATCATTTATAGTTTGTAGTAAATCATTTGTAGTAAAATTATTTTTGTTGGAAGGATGGCGTAATTGTTAACTCTGATTTTATATAAATTCACACATAAAGACTTTAATCTCTGGTGAATTAGAAACAAAGTGTCACACTCACAATATGTGTATATACATATTCAACCCATATACGGACAGAAGTCAATCTTTTCAATTAAACCGTTTAAAAAGAATGCATGATTATAACTTTAATTATTAGGTTTAAACTGTAAAAAGTACAACATGCCTATTAAGGCACCACTTGCTCCGCTAACTTCCAGCGTCTCAGACGGTCATTCTGCGGTTCTGCAGTTGGTGGTTATTGGCAAAAACATCGCGATTTACAAGGTTTGTCCAAGTGGTTTCACCGTAGTGTGACGTCATCGCCAGTCGAAGGACCCCGAGCGGTTTTTGCAGGCCGAGCGCTTTCTGTACCTACACCGCGGTGCTAAGTCGCTCAGGTCTTCAGGGTAGCCAGAGCCAGGCGAACGGTCGCTCTGTCGTTTGCGTAAATCGAGAGATTATTTTAACCTTAAAGAATATGGCGAGCTCAAAGCTGGCCGTCGATTAGAAAAGAAAAGTTGACTTTTAAAACTGCGAGTTTAAAAGTGACTAGACAGAATAGTATGCATCCGCGCGAAGCAGAAAACCAATGTGTTTAATCTGCAACGAGTCGGTCGCATTCGTCAAAAGTGATTGTGAAATGCCATTATTAATCCAAGCACGCACAATTTGAACAAATTACCCTCCATTGAACAAAATACATTTGAATACTTCTGTAAATTGCACATTTTTATCTGTAATTACAAACCGCACAACATATTTTGTACTTGTACCAGTACTTGAAAATGGCACGTTTTCGTTACTTGTTTTTTGGAAAAATGCACAAAATGCACATTTTTTGTTACTTGTTTTTTGTAAAAATGTATGTCTATCTGTAAAGGATGAGTAGAGAAAGCAATTTCGACTTTCTGCACGTCCAGTACGTACAGCAGAGTTGACAATAAAGCTGACTTTTCACTCCACACATACACACATACACACACACACACACACACACACACACACACACACAGGCAACTAAAGTCTCACATGTGTCCTGGGACAACACAAGACACCTTTCTCTAATGCTGAAATAGTCAATGAGTGTGTGAGTGAAGTGGTGACTGCTCTGTTTGAAGGGACTCAAAAGGATAATTCACAATTCAAATTTCAAATTTATGAAGATGTTTTGGGTCTTACAAACCTCACACAAGGAGGGATTACATTTATGAAGTAGTGACACATGTTGTTTCTATACGGATGACGTGCCATTCACATAGCGGTTCATATTTGCAACTTGACCGATATTTTTCCGGACCTCGGACTGAACGGAAATTTCGTAAGTGGACCCTTCAAGTTTATAATTGAGGACCCCTGCTTTAGGGGAAAAGTATAATAATTTAATCAATGAGAGAAACTGTGTGCCAAATCCAAATTTTTCCAATGCAAGAAACAAGTAATTCCACTCAACCCTGTCGAAGGCTTTTTCAGCGTCTAAGGATATGGCTACGTGAGAGACAGAGTCTTGGGAAGGTGTAGATGAATGAATTACCCCTAGTAATCTCCGGATATTGTCAAAAGAGTGTCGGCCCCTGACAAAACCGGTTTGATCTTTTGAAATCAAAATTTCTATTACTTTATCTAATCTTAGAGCAAGGATTTTTGCTAGAATTTTAATATCAGAGTTTAGGAGAGAAATTGGCCTGTAAGAGTTACATTTTATAGGATCTTTACCGGGTTTTAGCAAAAGAATAATGTTTGCTTCATTTAAAGTTTGTGGCAAACTGCCCTTTTCCAAAGAATCCATAAACATATCAAGAATAGGGGCTAATTTATCTGCAAATTTCTTATAAAAATCTATCGGAAAGCCATCAGGGCCAGGTGTTTTTTTATTCTGCATTAATGAGATAGCATTTAAAATTTCTTCTTTTTGTATTTGCTCATCCAAACAGGTTTTTTGCGCAGGATTAAGAGTGGGTATATCTATATTGTCTAAGAATTCAAACATTTCAGATTTAGATGTAGGACTTTCAGAGGTATACAGATCATAAAAGTAATTTTTAAAAATGTTATTAATTTCAATAGGATTAACTATTAGATCATCGTTACTGTTGCTAATTTGGAGTATAATTTGGGAGTCAGCTTTAGATTTTAATTGGTGAGCCAAAAGTCGTCCTGCTTTTTCACCATGTTCATATATAAATCCTTTGGAACGCAGTAAACACCATTCGGTTTTATTTGTTGATAATAGGTTGTACTGAACTTGAAGGTTCAACCTTTCCTTATAGAGTTCTGGTGAGGGGGATATGGAATATTGGCTATCTAATCTTCGAATAGACACAATTAAATCCTCTAGTTTTTGTTTGCATTTCTTATTAAGAGTGGAAGTGTATGAAATGATTTCTCCTCTGATAACTACTTTAAGTGTCTCCCAAAGCGTAGATGCTGATATTGATTCTGACTTATTATACAACAGAATGTCGGGTCTGATAATAAGGACGTATTTAGTCTCCATAAAGGTTTTTCATTATATCTCAAATTGCAAATAAGATCTAACTGCACAGGGGCATGGTCTGATTCAACAATGGGTAAATAATCTATTTTTTCAACAGAAGGAAGGAGAGATTTATCTACAAAAAAATAATCAATTCTTGAATATGTGTGGTGAACTTGTGAAAAATAGGAATATGCTTTGCTGTTTGGGAACAGGAATCGCCATGGGTCAACAGCTCCCACTTGGTCCATGAATGTAGATAAAGCTTGGGCCATCTTAGAACTGGATAAAGACTTTGGGTTGGACCGGTCAAGGGATGGATTCATTACACAATTTATATCACCACCAAAAATCAAAAGATGGGAGTTAAGGTCAGGCAACAGTGAAACAAGCTAATTAATAAAACTCACATCATCCCAGTTCAGTGCATATATGTTAACTAGTAAAACAGGGACATGGTATAAACTCCCAGAGACAATCATATATCTTCCCTGAGGATCTGCTGTGACACTAGAGGGCGTAAATTGGATGTTTTTGTGTATCAAAATAGCAGTCCCCCTTACTTTAGAGTTAAAAATAGAGTGGAAAATTTGACCCACCCATGATTTCTTAAGCCTGAGATGGTCACTACTGCATAGGTGGGTTTCTTGTAAAAATATTATTTCAGATTTTAATTTTTTTAAATATGCAAACATTTTTCCTCTTTTGGTTGGGCCGTTTAGGCCTTTAACATTCCAGCTAACAAATCTGACTTTCGAGCCCCCAGGAACATTTGTTGAATTTGTCTTATTAGACATGTCCAGATCTAGATTTAGACAGGTATTGGCAAAACAAGGATGGAATAATAAACAATCATGAAGTTCTTCTGAGAATATATCGTAAATCAAAATTATACAAAATAAACCCTTAATAACATAACACAAAACCAAACGTCCCAACAAACTTCTAATGCTTGTTTCCCCAACTGAAACAAGCCGCAGAACCCTTTTTAACTTGCATGTCTCCCGATTAAACAGTCTTTTCCACTCAACTTTCTTGGAGGATCCCAAACCACTGTATAATCAGTACGTACAGCATTTCGTCATTATTATACCTGGTGTCGCGTAAACATGGGGATAACAAACGAAAACAGCATGCAGTCTTAACTTGAGATAGGCCGATAACAATTATATGAAGGAGAAATATCAATTCGCCTCAATATACTGGCAACGTCAATGTCATACACCTCACGTTTAATCATTAAATTTGCTCGAGGACGCGTTGTTTGTAAAAAAAAAAAAAAAAAAAAAAAAAAAAAAAAAAAACATCGGCAGCCTCAGGTGTATCAAAGGTGTGACTTTCCTCACCGAGCTTCACACGGAGACGCGCAGGGTACAGAAGCTGGAACTTTATTCCTTTCTGATAAAGAGATTGTTTGACTTCTTTGAATCCTGCGCGTTTCTTCTCCAAAGCCGTGCTCGTATCCGGGTAAAACCTCAGTGAGACTCCGTTGAATTTAACATAGTGTCGCCTGGCCCAGTTGAGTGCCTTTTCCTTTTCCTGTAAGCGGTGGAAGCAAACAATGAATGGTCCTGGGGGTTGCCCAGGTCCAGGTCTGGGGCGGAGGGCACGATGCGCACGTTCAAGTTCAGGAGGTTTGTCAAATACGCCGTCCATGGTGTTTTTAAGCAGCGCAGAAATAAATCCGACGGGGTCTTTTCCATCTTCGCTGCCTTCAGGAATGTTAATAATACGCAGGATAGGCCTTCTGGATCGGTTCTCAATGTCATCGATTTGGTCAATGAGAGATGAATTTTGTGCCTTTAAAGATTTAATCGTCGCTTCCGCGGCGATAAGCCTTTCAAAGTTTTCGACGGCCAGTGATTCAGTAGTCGCGAGTCGGTTTTGGAACGAGCTTACCGTCTCTCGTAGCGTATCCAGAGAAGTTTGCAGCGGCTTGATTGATTCTTGGATTAAGTTTGCCATATCCTCTTTAAAACTGGTCAGCTGTTTTGCCAATTCGGAGACGAGCTGAGTCATTGACAAGTTGTCCGTCTTAGCTATTTCAGGTGAATCCATGTCGGTGTTGTTAGCGGTAGCCGCCATAACTGCCAACTTTCCGGCTAGCGTAACACCTGACCGCGTTGATGGTGCAGCTCCTTGTTTCTGTTTGGAATGGCTCATTTCTCTCTTTTGACCTATATACAGGTATAGTGTATTTCGTGAAGCTTAATAAGAGGACGTTTTATATTGTTTTAAAAGTGAAGTGGCTGGGAGCTCCTCGACTCTGCTGCTCGCACTTACATCGCCAAACCGGAAGTCCCTGGTTTCCATGCAATTCTGAGAAAAAAAAACATTTAACATACTAATGTTGAAACATAAATGTCGGGTGTATGAAGTCTCAAGAATACAGACATACATTTTATACATTCTGATTACATATATACATGCATTTGTATGTACACACACACACACACGCACAAATATAAATGCATCCATGTATTGGAACCGTCTCGAGCAGGAGTGTCAAACTCATTTTCACTGAGAGCCACATCAGCATAATGTCTATCCTCAAAGGGCCGGATGTAACTTATAAATGTCACTAAAAGTAAATGTAATCAAGTTACATAAATAGATGTTAAATAACTCATTATTTATTATAACTTGTTCAAGTGACAACTGCAGTTGCGTTGAAAATATCTGTTTTCTTGGTTTTCTAAAATAAATTCTTTTCAGTTTTGTCAGCTTATGACTCCAAACAAACATAACTCCATTGTTGAAGGATCAAATTGTCCAAGTGAATAAAGAAAAATAACGAAACTGTGAAAACACTGCTGTGGCTTCTGTAGTCGAAAGGCATTGGGGGAAATGCAGTTTTTGGCCAACGCAGCTGCATAAAATGACACATAAAAGGGCCACATAAAATGACTATCACATTTTCAGATAGGGACAGGTTTTTACACAGGGACTTGAGGTCTCATAGGAATCCTGAAAAGAGACAAAGTTGAAGTTATGCAAACAAAAATTCCAACTACAACCAACATTATTTAAATGCATTCAAAATTACATTGTCTTTAGGAATTGGTGATTCCATTTGTTCGGTTCCATCTGGACCTAACAATCCTGGATCCTATGAATTTTCTGCTTTGATGTCTGAAGGCTAGTACGTAAAAAAAGATTATAAAATGGTTCAGAATTACAAGATGATCCCAACATTTGGTACAATATCTTACCTTCATTTGTTTCCGGGAACATCGGCCTGATGCCATCAGGCCCTTTCTGAAACGTGAAAAAAGGAATAGAAATGTGCTTACAACTATAACACCAGAAAAAGCTCAGAGCTTTCAGCACCAGAAAGCTCACTCAAAAACACATCTATTGTGTTGATTTTTTTAAGATGCAAGTGTTTGGTCATCTTCTTGGTCATTATCTGCTGGGCAGTGTGTTTTTTTTGTTACAAGTCTTACTAATCTTTAGTAAGCGAATAAAAAAATCTTAAAATTTAAATTTGACTTGATTGTTAATTTCCTCTTTGTCAATCGTAGCACAAGAAAACTTGGAGTATTTTTGAAGAACGTATGTATCTGCATAAGAATATGAAACATTCATACATGCCACATTTGAGCATACACAAATTGCTTTGACATATATTTGAAAAAAATTACCTTCCAGAAAGGTTCAGCGATTTTATGAATCTTACGACGATTTAGCTGTGTGTTGGGAACTTTTAAGTTTTGCAGACATCTCCGCTTAGACCTTCTTTCGTTGTAAGAGCTGCAGCAGTTTGTCGCATCCTAGTTTATACACTGCTTCAAGGTTTTTTTTTTTTTTTCAATCGATCCAGGTATTTAGAAATTCTTCTTGGCTGTAAATGAATTGAAACAAGAAATGAAATATTAATATCAAATTGCCAGTATCGAAAATAGTAACAAATGTGTGTCTTCTGATTGCGTGTGACTTGTCTGCCAGGTTTTACTTGCCTTTCCAAATCTGGTAAAGGAGCATCATCTGAAAGGAAGAAACAGGCATATACATTATAGTAGAAGAAATACACATTTTTGCCTTTTACTTTTTTTCCAGTTGCAATAGTTTTTATTTTATTTAATTTTTTCCCAAAATGTACAGTAGTTGACAATTTGTTAACATTTGTTAAATTTAAAATTGGAAAAAAATATTAGTTTACTTTAGTGCAGATACAGAACAAATACATGCAAAGAACAAATAAGACAGAAAAGCTGAAAGTGAAAAGTGAAAGCTTATGTTTAGCATATGTCAAAGCAAAACGACAAAAATACGCAACAAATCTGTCCCGTATTGATTCAAATACCATCAACATGATAGATTCTAGAAAAAATATAGAAATCTATATTTTCTATATTATTTTCA
This sequence comes from Paedocypris micromegethes, assembly GCA_028031935.1. NCBI lineage: Eukaryota > Metazoa > Chordata > Actinopteri > Cypriniformes > Paedocypris > Paedocypris micromegethes. The sequence goes on along the minus strand of QKNR01022921.1, from coordinate 3,760 downwards.
GCGTATCTCCAGAGAGTTAACATTTCAATCACAAAATTTTAACCACTCCACAATCAAGCAACCCAACAGACAACCCTTCACTTAGAAATTCGAGTAGAAATTTGACTGTTCTCTCCATAGACCTCCAGACCTAGACCTCTAGTTTTTAATGAAATAATGAAAAAATATGTTTTTTCCAAACAAACTGTATCACCAGTGACACACAAAGTAATAAAGCAGGGGTCTCCAAACTATGTCCATGGGCAGTTTTTATTGGCCCGCTGCAAATTCTGAAAATAAATGAAATATAATTTTTTTCTTTTAAAGTCTTATTTTATCAAAAGGCGCTTGAGCTCTGTTGCACTTCACACTTTCAACACTAGATAGAGCCAGTCACAGAAAATGGGCTTCTCCACTAAACAAAATTAAGCAAAAAAAAAATATTTACCAAGATAGCAAGTGAGTGTAGTAGATTTCAAACACGGTGGGAAAATGAATATTTCTTTAAAGAAATCAGTCAGAAAAAGCCACTGTAGTATATTGAAATAAGTTAAAAGCACTACTGTGGCTTTAAGGGGGTGTTTTTGAAGTGTTGGTGCTGTTCTGGGTTGTGGGAGTAAAAACACGAGTGTGGAGTTTATTTGTTATGTGGAGTTATTCTAATATCAATACACTTCCTTAGTGAGTTAAAATGTTAAATCACTTTATTTGTATTGTTTGTTTTTATTTTAATTCCATGTTTAAAGACAAATAAATACTATTTACTGTATTATACTAAATACTATAAAATTATATGCAAAATTTTGAAAATTGCAATAGTGAACCGAGGTACCACTGTATTTTCTCTATATCCCAAAATGTGTAATATTTTTCCTGGAGCCTGGTCCGGCCCCTTAGTCTAATTTTAGAACCCAATGTGTCCCGCGAATCTAAAAGTTTGCAAATCCCTGTAATAAAGTGTTCTCAAACACGGGACGATTACGTATTGTGAATCTTTTGTAAAACTTTCCCACACCTTATTAATTGGGATTCATTAACATCCTGTGATTTCTTCTAGCGCAGTAGCCTTCGGGGGGGCATTACACTTATAGCGCCATAGAAGTCAAATTAGGCACTTACATTAGGTCACGTGACATCAAACGACTAGTCGACAACACATTTTTCAGCCCTATTCCACACTGATCGTCTCCTCTATCAAAAATCAAAAATAAATGACAAATGTGAAAGGAAATAAATCTACTCATGTATAAATGTATAAACGAAAATCTGCGCTCAGCCTGGCAAGGTCTTAAGACCATGGCCTCCGTGAAGACCCTCACCACCACAAACTCCAGAAGCATTCGCGTGGAGGGGAGCACATCCACATCCCTTCCTGACGACCTCAACTCCTTTTCCACCAGGTTTGAGTCTGACCAGACCTTTCACCTCCAGGAAACTCTAGTCTCTCTGAGCCCAAACAACCCACAGACCTTCACATTCGGCACTCAGCAGGTGAGAAACGCTCTCAGATCAACCCGGTAGAACAGCTCATCAGCGGAAAAGTTCTCAAACACTGTGCTCAGCAGCTAGAAAGTGTGTTCCAGACCCTGTTCCAGAGGTCCCGGGACATCCCCATGCCCAAGAGAAACAACATCAAAAACCTGAACGATCTGAGACCCGTGGCTCTCACTTCACTACCGATGAAAGCCATGGACAGGATAATTAAACGCCACATCATCAACTCCACTGATCACCTGTAGGATCGGCTGCAGTTTGCCTACCGTGCGGGCAGAGGAGTCGACGATGCCAAAAACTATTTCCTGGACACTGCACACAAACACTTGTCAGACTCCTGTTTGCTGACTTCTCCTTGGCTTTTAACACCCTACAGCCCCACCTACTGGCCTCTAAGCTCCTCACACACTTCCCCCTTAATGTAAAAATATAGAAAGTTGCACTTGCAATTTCCTACTTTCTCTTCTTTACACACGGGAATGATGTTTAACAATGTAGTAAATGTAATGTTTCATGTTTTTACAGTTTTACTTTTTATTAATATTAAACATACTATACAATATGTTTATTATTATCATCACAGACTGTTTGTTATTTCACGTACAAATTGTATAATTGCTCTTTGCGAGAGTTGTAACTGTGAAAACCACCTAACAAATGCACTGAACGTGAACCTGAACTTGAAAACACTAAGTTAAAAAAATAGTTTAGGCAGTAGTAATTCATGTTTTATTACTTATTACTCTCTCAGCTAGCACTTTGCAGACTCTGCTTAAAGACTCTACTTCCTAGACAGGCCGACAAAATACGCAACAAATCCGTCCCGTATTGATTCAAAACGGGACGCGCATTATTGCGCATCAACATTAATGTTCTAAATAAAACATAGACATTTCTATATTATTTCTATATTATTATTATTACACTTATAGCGCCATAGAAGTCAAATTGTGCTAATGTAGGCGCTTACATTAGGTAACGTGACATCAAACGACTAGTCGACAACACAATTTTCAGTCCTATTCCACACCGACTGACAAATATGGAAATAAGGAAATAAATGTACTCATGTATAAATGAATAAGAGCTCCACGATTAATCGTTAAAAGATCGCAATGTTGATTTTACCCCCCTCACGGTCTTAATCCAGCATTTATACGATTCTGACAAAACTGTGATCAGACGAGCGTCTCTCTGTCAGCTTGTGTGTGTGTGTGTGTGTGAGTGTGTGTGTGAGTGTGTGTGCGTAACACCACAACACGTTCTGATTCTAATTCTGATTTAAACATTATTAGGGAGGAGATAATCTTACATTATTTTTCTATTTTGGGACTCCGCCCTGATTTAAAAGGTAAAGAAAACGCTTCACTGTCCCAAACGCAGAACAATGGCCATCTGAGGTTTAATGGTCACGTGCGTTTAATGAACTGCACTAGAACAGTCGATGTGAATATAAAACGATAAAGTAAGTCTGTTATCAACTTGGACGTTTAGGTACCTGAAAAAGGATTGAAGGAGAAATGTGTGTGTGTGTGTGTGTGTGTGTGTGTGTGTGTGTGTTTACTGCGGTTTCAAACTAGATAATGACACTCAGCAAACCACATACAGCAAACATCTACAGTTACAAAATTACCAGCACCCCTACAAAATAACAATAGTTTAAAAAGAATTTCAAAAGTGCTTTTAAACATCTTATAATTTTGTCCTCAATTTATCCATACTTGGTCATCCAAATCGTCATTGGTTAATTTGTGAAGAGTTTCTTGTTCTTGTCACTAGTGTTTGGGGGAATTACAGACTGTACAGGCTGTTGTACTAACATAAATATATGCATTTAATTTGTACATGTGATTTTGATGACATATGATACAAGTACATTTATTTCCTTTGTCATTTATATTTGATTTTGGTGGTTTTGGTCCTCCATAGAGCCCAGAGGTTTTCACACTTTACGAAACTGCTCTCCGTACTATTTTTATTGGTATGGCTGTATTTTTTAAGCAGTAATAAAGCCTTTATAGTAGCATTTATAATGATACTTACTAACGTTAGTTAATGTAGTTAATTAATAATTGATTATTTACTGATGCTTCAGCACATGCAAGGAAAAACAAATGTGTGAAAACACGTGTATTAATGTGTGAAACAATCCGCCACAACAAACTGACCATTAGAAAAGATAATTAAAAAAAATAATCCTTGTCTTGGCACAAACCATAGGCTGAACAATACAATAGAAGCGTTTGTTTACTAGTTTCAAACTGGCCAATGGGAAATAAGATTATGT